>JACEVL010000415.1:3049226-3347185 GCA_020284085.1 Aporrectodea caliginosa | reverse complement strand
GATCTTGTTTACGGGAGACCTCCGGATGGTGATCGTGGCGCTGCCACATACTCAGCCTACGCGCAAGACTTTGCCGAGCGAATGGAAGACGCCTATCGCTTGGTGAGGGATCATCTTCGAGTCTCCGCTGAGCGCCGGAAACACGCCTACGACATGAAAGTGAATCCTGCTGAATTCTCCCCTGGCGACCGCGTGTGGTACTACACGCCTCGAAGATACCAGGACCGCAGTCCGAAATGGGCCCGCATGTTCACGGGACCCTACATAGTGCTGGAACGATGCGGCATTGTGAACTATCGCCTAAGAAAGACGAAGAATTCACGCCCTTTTGTCGCGCACGTCGACAAGTTGCGGCCATGTTTCGACGAGGGGACTGATGAGCTAGAGACGCGGCCTGCGCCTAAGAAGAATGCCAGAAGGAATGCGACACCTTTGGCCAACGCGACCGATATGCTGCCTTCGGCTCCTCAGCCAGATGAGGCCGACAGGCGACCTAAGCGGACGAGCCGCCTTCCTGCTCGCTACCGATAGACGAGCAGTACGCCGCCCGAGGATGCCGGACGACGACGACGACAAATCAAGACGTAGACCACGGGTCTTCCGCCTCGCTTGAACCCGTTTTGGACTCTGAATCTGCTTCTGCCTGGCGAAAGCTGCCCGGTGAATTTGGACACAGACTCCAGAGAAATTCTGTCGAGAGACATTCTGTACGGTGAACGATGATTGACTGGTACACTGCATAGCTGTGCGATTTTAGGTTGGACGCCTGGAGTGCGACCTTTTTAGCCTAGCTTTTGGGCCCGTTGGCCTCGTGTTTTGTAATAAGACCTGGTCTCACGGGACTTTTATCTTGGCCGTTGGCCACGCGTTATGAGACTTTGTTTTTCAGGACTTTGGTTGGGCCCGGTGGCCCGTGCGATAGTTAAGCGGTCGAGAAGCCACCGAGACTTTGCCTCTGAGACTCTTGTTTTGGTCTGGCCCGTTGGCCTCGTGTTTTTACCCTTGTATGAGTGATCGGTGAGCGACCGGGGACTTTAGTTGTTTCTGGCCCGTTGGCCTGCCTCGTGTTAAGTGTTTCTGTTTGGCCGGATGGCCATTTCTGTCTAGTGATGTTCGGGGACGACCCGGGGATGTAAGTTTAGTTGGGCCGCCTCTCCCTCCAGCGAAATAGGGGACATTTCGTATCGCAGTGGGGGGGAGAGTGTAACGGTTTTTTGGGTCTGCTCTGCTCTGCTCCTCCCCCCTCCGCTCTACTCTCCGCTCCGCTCCGCTCTCTGCTCACCGCTCCGCTCTGCTCCGCTCCGCTCTCTGCTCCGCTCTGCTCCGCTCTCTGCTCTCCGCTCCGCTCTGCTCCGCTCCGCTGTCCCCGGGAGGGTATAAATAGAGGGCCCCTCTGCTGGTCGAGAGTCTGGAGAAGACCGCCTGGAGATTCGGCCTCGAGCGAAGCATCGGCCTTGTAGTCTCGACGGAGAAGGGGACCTGCCTTGGTTATAGGTAGTCCGCCAGCTTGGGGTTCGGCCGTTCTTCTTTGATTGTGTGACGTTGTCGTGAAGAATAAATCGTGTTGAAAACATCAGTGACGTGTTGGAGATTCTTGACTTGGGTGATCGTTCGGCTGTTGGCGTGCTAGACGTTCGCAATACTCCGAACGCCGGACTTGCGCTCCTTCGAGCGACACGAGGACTGCTGCTCCGTGCGGGCCTTAACCTCTTCCCTGCTGCCTGGAGAGCACAGAGACGACCACACGAGAGGGGGTTTTCGCCACATTATGTTTTCTGGTCCACCGTTAAATATGCCTAAATATGTAAAAAAAAAATAAGTCGCTGTTTGGTTAGATGCTGTTGTATGAAGTGCAACTGTTATGGTTATGCGATTTAAAACCCGGGAGATCTTAATAATGAAATCCAAAATGGTTACAAATGCGACCATGCAAAATGGCGAACCTAATGAATCATTATCGTCGTCATAACAAACATCAATATTGTCATCATTGTTCTCATCATTATCAGCGACAGAAGCGTCTGAATTCTAGTTATAATCCATATAAAATGCTAGCAATCACCTTCATCACTCACTCCGATCGTATTCAAAAGCCAGTTGACTTTCAGCTAACTATCCGTCTGATCGGGGTCTGAAGCTTTCGACCCTCATACTACGACTCACAGTCATCATTTTTTAAAGTAGTTTAATAAAATATGGAATTGCAATCTCAGGTAATTCATCTCGATGAATAACATTCTGCGAAGCAATCTCTACTAGCCGACACTTTTTACTGAAAAACTAAAAGACCACGCAATGCTATAGCTTCCCGTTGAGCAAAACATCCAGTTGAAGGGTGACCAGCAAACTTATCTATCTTCTTTGTTTACAATTAGACTCACAAATATTAAATTCCATGATCTGGTTTCTCCAAAGAACAATGACTCTGACTACGATTTCACTTGAAGCGACCATCGATTGCTGCTTTGCGTATTGTGATAATGACGCCAATGGAGTCACTGGATTAGATTCGCGTATTGGGAGTCATTGATGTTACCTGGACCGTAAAGGTTTTCTATCTATTCTGGTCGTGATGTCGTATGGGTCAAGGCTAGCGCTCAATCCTTTCCATGGAGCTGCTTTTCTACGACTTTCCTCCGGTTTCATGGGCCTTACTTACGGGCCTAGACTTAGGGCCCAAATTAGAAGAAGAAGAGCTGTCTTAGAGCTATGCCAAGAGACATTCATCCAAATATTCAATCTTTCTTGAGTGCAAAAGTTATGTTAATTGTATTGTATTGTATCTAAACATTTATAAAGCGCCACTTTTAGGACGAACCATTCAGAAGCGCTATCAGTGCGCAAGACCCTGAGAGAAGAAGCAGGTTTTATAGTTACAGTTATAGTCAGTAGACCCTACACTTTGTTAGCTAGAGTTAGAGTTAGTTAGGCCTATTACTTAGTTACCTACCATAAGGCTAAGCAAAATTACCTACAGTCAACAGACGCTCAAGACCTGTAGAGACATTTTGACTACAAGATTACTATGACTCAATCAATCAATCAATGAAACTTGATATAGCGCTTCTTCAAGATATCTACTCAGAGGCGATCCCGGCCCAACCACGGCTGAAAAGAATAGTTTTCAGAGAGGTATAAAATGCAGGTGAAGAGTTCCTAGGTAGGAGACGGAGCTCAAGAGGAAGCCCATTCCAGATACTCGGTCCCACAACCGAGAAGGCCCGATGTTGCATTGTAGAAGTGCGTGCAAATGGGACACCCAGGTCACCGCGGACTGCAGAGCGAAGGGGTCGGCGGCCAATATTGGCAGAGATAGAGCGACATAGCTCCTGCAGATAAGCAGGTGCGGTACCAACGAGGCTACGCCAAACGAAGGCAGAGACCCTAAATGAGATGTGTTGTGGTAGTGGCAGCCAGTGCAGGACATCCCGCATATAGTCGGCGCAAAACTCGCTCCAAGCGCCCTATCCGACTCTGAGGGAGGCCAACATATAGAGAGGAACAATAGTCAAGGCGACTGGCAACGAAGGCGTGAACTAGAGTAGCTGGAGCGCTGGGGGTAAGAGTGCGAGATATTACTCGCAGTTAGCGCAGCTGGTAAGAGCAGCTACGAGAGACACAGTTAACATGTTGAGTGAAAGTGAGTTCTTGGTCAAGTATCACTCCAAGATCCCGAACAGAAGTGCAGAAAGTGAAGAGGGGACACTGGGTAGAGAGGGCACACATATCAAGTTTTGCCAGCTGCTGTCTGGTGCCAAGCCAGATAAATTGCGTTTTAGAAGGGTTTAGCCGGAGTCGATTCGACGACATCCAGCCACCAAGGGAGTCTATAGCAAGCTGCATGGAGTGGGCAGCAGTGGCCGCTTTTGCCGCAGGACAGTGAACGTAAGCCTGGGTGTCGTCAGCGTAAATTTGGTTTAGGACTCCGCAAGAAGACAAGAGCAGTCCGATTTTGGAAGTGTAAAGTATGCATAATAGCGGGCCCAGGACAGAACCTTGTGGTAACCCAAATGGGGCAGGGCCCAATGGGACCTGGTCGACCCGGAAACAACACAGGAGGTATATGTATATTCGTTTAATTTGCAAAACAGGCTGACACACCGCAACCTGGAACATAAAGACTAAGTACAATACTGTGGAAACAATGGAGAGAGCAAACAATGTTGGTTAATTGATGGCTTTGGGGACTCGATTAATATGTCTGTAAAGGACCCTTGAGACAAAGTTCTTATCGTCTTTGCACGGAAGATCAAAGTTGTGCATTCGTGCTCTGAGGCCGGGTCGTCGACTATTCTTAGGCGAGAAAAGACCTCGAAGGACATGTGAATCATTCCAGACTACCGCCCAGTAGTGTAGTGGGGCGGGAACGCGGGGGAACGCCGTTCCCGCACTTTTTTCCAGGGAGGGAACGCGATCCCTCACTATTTTGCAGCATTTCTGCTAAAATAAATGAACAAAGAAGACTTCAAGACTCACAGTTTCAACTGCTTACTTACTGGATCCTTTCGCAGTTTCGCAGATATATTTATATATGTGTTGTCTTTATACTAAATATTCTATGTAAATGGCGTCTCAGCGTCTGTCTGTTGTAATTTTGTAAATAAAAGCTAATGATAAATGAAAATAGTACAGTAGTACTGTAATAACAATAAATTAATAATTGAGAAAAATTTGTAAGCCTAATATGAAGCGGAAACAGATGCCACAGGAAAGTAAACTTACAAAGTTTCTTCAGAAAAAATTCTTGCAAGATTGCACTTTTTGCTACAGTTGCTACTTCAATTTCCAGGCGTTCCCCCACTTCATTTTTTAGGACTACACCCCTGCTACCGCCTGGAGCAGCCGGTCCTCCGCCAAACCAACTCGTGTTGCAATCGATGTAGCGCCTGCTGACAGGTAACCCATGCGCTGAGTTCTGGCGAGCAATCTCTCAAGTCTCTGCCGATCGGCTGCTGATGTATAGCCCCACCAGGCTGGGGCGGCGTATAGGAGTCTTGCAACTGTTGTTGCCTCGGCCACTGCGTGCATAGCTGCAGGTGGGAGACAGGTGCGATCGCATAAGAACGAGCGGAGCCAGTCAAGAGGTTTGCTAGAAAGGCCAAAAGAAGTAGAAAGGCGGAGTAAAAGGATGTCATGATCGACAGAGTCAAACGCGGCGCTGACATCAAACAGGGCCAAGAGGGTAACCTGGGATCGGTCCATGGTTCCATAAATGTCCGAAAGCAAGCGGATCAGCAGGGTCTCAGCCGGGACTACCAATTTTGCGCATTTGCGCTAGTCACCTTGGGTCGCAAACGCTACAGAAACGTTTACAAAATAACTAAATTTAATAAAATGCGCCACTACTATTGGGTTAATTCACAGATCCAAAATCCGGGGCGAACATAGGCTATTAATTGTAGCGCATTTTCACGTCCTCGTGTGTGTCGATTTGGCACATTTTATTTTTATTTTTTGGCACGGAAATAGTGATGAATTTTCGCTAGTGTTATTTTCGTTATAGTTATAGTTAATAATATTTTAGCTACAGGTATAGTTATCGTTAACGAAATCACTTTATTTTCGTTAACGAACATTTTCGTTACCGTTATCGTTAACGAAAATCACACTGCAACCAGCAAACATGCATCCACGGGAAACAGTTGGCACATAAGGATGACTGTATTCGACTATCCAGTTTGAGACAAATGGTAACGGCCACAGTCCGATCAGTTCAAGTTTAACTAAATTTTTGCAAGTCTGCGCAGTAATAGGCTATTGGTCTCGAAAATAGGGAGTCCCATTTTCGTTCCCTCGATCGGAGGATGCTTATTTACTGTATAAATAATTTTGTTGATTGCAGTTGCGTCTAAACTGAGTGCATCTTAGAAATAATATTTCACGAGGATGAAAGTCCACTTTTAAGAAAACCAACGGCAAGAGCAATATAATAAAGTTCAAAATAGTCCAAAAGAATTGAACTGTTCTTTGAAATAATTTTATTTACAATGTATTTCGGAACGTTAACAATAATTTCTCGATTTAGTTACTGTTTTAAGACAAACTTATCGAGTATAATCTATAAAATTTAGAAATACAAGAAAAACTCGCACATCGGCGTAGAATTAGACTCATATTTCCTTACTGACTCTTACGGTGGGCTCAGAAGAATCTCCATGTTCGTGTTACAACTATGACACAAATATAAGCACTGAAGAATTCTTTGTCTACTCACATCATAAAATAGTAAATTTGTTCTTACTCTGATCTGGGTAATTTTCTTCGAGTCGCACCGTTTTTCTGATAGGGCAAACTCTCGGTAAACTCTAGATTTTACAAAGATATTCAGCGCATGAGCTTCCACAATTACAAAATTAAAAGAACCATGCAGTCTTAATTAGCACAGAAGTTGTCGAGACTACGCTTGTCGTACCCGAAGACAATTTCTAACGGTTCACTAAAGTTTCATTAGGACAGCTGAATTTCTTCAGTAACTTAAAACAAACAGAGGGATCAGTCGACGCAGCGGAGCGACTGAGTAGGCTACTAGTAAAGGATATGCTCAAAGTGGCTCAATAACAGGAAGCTTAGGCAGGCAACATAATTATGACGTCAAGATGCTAATTTTCACGTGACAAGGCCAAATTAACATTGTGCGGCAAACAGGTCAAAGGGTCAGAGAGACAGTCACTTACATTCTGAGCCAACTGCATTTTAGGCCATAATAAATTATACCCTAAAATTATTCAAATTAGGCTACCTCTGAAAATGTTTTCAAATCCATCCGGTTATTTTGTCCGTTAAGACTTTCAGTATCGTAAGACCTGTGATTTTATCGCTTCAAAACTGAGGAGTGATAACTGCAGTAATTTTATAGAAACACGTCTTAATTCTTTCTGTTCACATTAGAACATTTAGGCCTACGACTTTACGTCAAAATTACGAATTCGTTGGACTCACAAACTTCCTTATGCTATTTAAAATTGAAGATCTTTTGCGCATGTGCTGTTGTTCGTGAGGCAATATAAACAACGCTGCGAAATATGCGGGTAGCAAACAGCAGCGAACAAATCATCCACTCGCGTCCATTGAGGGTTGTAAGGAAGTTTTTCCGCTTAGCCTAATCTACAGGAAAATAAATAGCTTCAGAAAACGTGGATACTAATAGAACTATTTTTAGACACATGCAATTTCCTTTATTATTTTGAACCCTATTATTGGACCCACATATTTCCTTATTATTCGATTTAGGTCCTGATTTCAGCAGTATATTATAAACAAAACTATATCGTGTTGCGGGGCTAAAGGATATAATAAATCCTTTAGCCCCGCAACACGATACAGTTTTGTTTATAATATACCGCTGAAACCAGGACCTAAAATCGAATCCTTGTCAGACATAAAAGCAAGTTGTAGTGTATAGGAAACTTTTCCATAAACTGTGGGTAGTTTAGGGGTATTCCTAAATCATATATTTGTCTCAAACATGCCAAATATGTAGTTAAAATGTAACGTCAGTGGCAGTTGGTCGTTGTGTGACTACTATGCACATCATCCCTCCGACGCCTACCGTCACAACAGCAGTCACTGTAGACGTAAGATGGTGCTTCACGGAAACTGTGATCAAACCATCTGATTTCCAATGGTTTTGGTAGTATAAATAATTTTAGGTCAAGGAAAGAATGCTTATCTTTACATGCTAACTACGTCCATCCTGCTAGTACCCTCTCAACTGTTAGAATAGTTGTAAAACCATTTAGGTCAACATGGTTCTAACTGTGTTATGATTTGACTGTCTGGCATTACGAGGAGGCTCAATCTCGCATAGTAGCCTACTGTTGCGAAATTCATAATTGACTTGGTACTCTAAGGAGCGCCCAGATGATGATTTTGAGTCGATACCTGATGAGCTGCTATGGGTAGTTTCGCTGATTCGACACTCTATGGAGCGCCGATATTTGATTATTAGTCAGCACCGTGCTAGTTGTGTTGGTGACGATTTTGGACTGATGCCCATAGATTTGTATTGGTAACTTGCTGAATTTGACACCGTATGGAGTGCCATTAGTTTCAGAACTTGTATTATTGAACGGTATTACTATTGACAACGACAGAACTGTACCGGTGACGGTTTCAGATATCGCGCATTGACAATTGCTTTAGGCAGGTCGATAAATCTACACTCTATGGGACGCCGTTAGCCTAATATTGTTCAGTGTCGTTTGGGGTTTTTGCCTCCTGAAAATGCATTAGAGGGCTGGCAAATCCGCACCTTAGAAGGGTATAAAAAACGGAGGTTGGCCATGGGAAGACAGTATGGAGGATACCGTCTTGAGATTCGGCCTCGAGCTTTGCATCGGCCTAGAAGTCTCGGCTGGCGAAGAGGACCTGCCGTCGAGCTACGGACCAGCCATCCGAGGAGCAGTCGCTAGAGGACCTGCTCGACTAGAGGCTAGAGTCTGGAGAAGACAGAGGGCCTGCTCGACAATAGGACGGGGAAGCAGCTGAACAGTTCTCTCGATGTCAAGTTGCGTGTAGATGTGAACATTGTCGATCGTCTGTGTGAAGAACGAATACAGCGGTGTTCTACGTGTGTGAGTGTGTCGCTGGTGACCTATTGAAGCCTCTCGATATACCACGAGAGCCGGGCCGAGGACAACCTTTGTTGAGATCTGGGGTTTCGGGCATCCTGGTAGAGCTCTGAACTACTCGACGGCAAAGAAGAGGAACTGAGAAGACCCCCGGTTTCCCGACAGTACGCAATGCAAAGGAAGTGCTGAACCTTTAACCGAAGTCTTAGAGAAGATGCCTGCCATCAGATAGGCTGGTATATAAATTAAACAGTAGGGCCTAAATACCAAAGAGAACTAGTAAAACTAATAATGTCATTTTTTATCTACATAATTTACAGTGGTTTTACCAGACATCTGAACCACTGAAACCCTTATGTTACATTTCCAACAAAAACAAAACTTGATCATTAAAACGATAAGCTCAGATTATTTTTTAACAACACGAAGCTTTTGTAAAAGAAACCTGCGAATGATGAGCCCAAACTGAAGGTTGGTTTTATGAGGAGTAAATTCAGTCATTGCTTCTGTAGACGGAACATTGCAGTCGATACAACATATCCGCTTAAAATATCTTGCAAGAAAATGTCTTCCAAGAAAGTAGCGGCGTTTAATGGAGTAATAATTGTGAAGAAAAATTGGCCAAACTATCGATTACTTTTGAGTGACTATATCAACATTACGAGACAAGATTTCACTGGAGTTACATGTTTAGACCAGGTTTCACTCTGGATCCCACCAATAGCAGTCATTTTTACAGAATCTCTCATTTGGATCAGAATTATGCTAAGAACTGTTCATGGCTGAATAACTAGTCATGAATTTCTTACAGTCTAATTATGACAAGAGCTTACAAAGAGCGTCTTGTAACTGGTCAACAGTTTGTTTTCGAAATGTTAGTAGTTCAGAGAGTTTTAACATAGATAAGGTGAACCAGAAAAGCAAAGCAGCTTTACTAGCTATGATCACACAATAAACAGGAAAACTTTGTCTATCAACTATATTCAACAAGTTATAGCATTCGTTGAAATAAATTCCGCAACTGCTTTTCTCAGGTGGTGCCAGTTCCAAGCCTGGGTAAAGGAGGAGGGCGACGCTCATTATCTTTGTTGTGACATAGCACCGTTTAAAAGAAACTACCTACACAGAATCGGAATAAATTGAAACGATGCTTCGATGGCTCCCACTGAACGTTTTAAGCGGGCTTTTAAAATATTTGCTCGTGTTTAAAATTATAAATGAGTTCCATTAAGTGATGTTTGGGTATTAAATTCAGTCTTCAGTGAAAAATCTTCGCAGTGATTTGGATGCCTTTTAGTAGCATCTACCCTAATGCACCCCACACAGTGTAGAAATACTCTTCTTGTTTTTGTGTTGAAAAAATATATATAAAAACTATGTATACCAAGTCACTGAACTCACCATTTTCTTCTATAAGTGTTGTCATCCTTCGCATTATTTTGAGGGACTACCTTCACCTGAAGGCGTTATTCACTCTGTGGCCTACTACATTTATGATACTAAATTCACCAATGACAATAACAAAGAATCGATTCTGACTACAGACTGAAGTTCTTTATCCGGAAGGATCGAGGATATCACTTTCGTTGCTGGGTGAGGTTTGTGCCTCACTCGCCATCTATCGAACGGTGATTTGCGCAATTCTTTTCATGGGATTCATGAGGGGAGAAAAGTATGGCTGGGTATGGTTGGGTATGGTAGGAGGTAGAGAGGAGGAGAGGAGAGAGGATGAGGGAGAGAGAGAGAGGAGAGGAGAGGAGAGGAGAGGAGAGGAGAGGATGAGGAGAGGAGAGGAGAGGAGAGGAGAGGAGAGGGATGAGGGAGAAGAGAAGAGAAGAGGGAAGAGAAGAGAAGAGAAGAGAAGAGAAGAGAAGAGGAGAGGAGAGGAGAGGAGAGAGGAGAGGAGAGGAGAGAGGAGGAGAGGAGAGGAGAGGAGAGAGGAGAGGAGAGGAGAGGAGAGGAGAGAGAGAGAGAGGAGAGGAGAGGAGAGGAGAGGAGAGGAGAGGAGAGGAGAGGAGAGGAGAGAGGAGAGAGGGAGAGGAGAGGAGAGAGAGAGGAGAGAGGAGAGAGAGGAGAGAGGGAGAGGAATTAGAGAGAGAGAGAGGAGAGGAGAGAGAGAGGAGAGGAGAGGAGAGGAGAGGAGAGAGAGGAGGAGGGAGAGGAGAGGAGAGGAGAGGAGAGGAGAGGAGAGGAGAGAGGGAGGGAGAGGAGAGGAGAGATTTACGTAGAGAGCCGATGGAGAAATACAGAGACATAGGCCTAGAGACGAACATAAGACACGCGAAGAGTAAACACAGAACGACAATACAGAGGTAGAGACATGAAAACATGGCCAACGACAGCGATAGAGAACAAGGCAGAAACTGAGACGGATGCAGAGAATGGAGATGGCTTCCGGTTGATAGCAAAATAAGCGAAGAGACAGCGACCAGACAGAAGAATAACATCGTATCGTTATTCATCTGACTGAGGAGGAGGAACATTGTTCAGTCACGATTCCAAAACAACAGGTGGCTCTTTTATAGTCACTCCTAGAGCTGGTGTTTTACCCGGAACAGCAAAAGGAAACATGCGACACGTAGGAATGTCTCGTATAGTATGTCCGTTTTTTATGACTGAGCTGTTACGTCACTGAGGTTTCAATATTCTAGTCCAAGGGTGTCAGTAGAATCCGCCTCATTTAAGTAGACTAAGTGATTGCATTCAGTTTAACACAAGGAAAATGGAATCGAAAATAATTCTCATGGGTTTAGACGGTGCATACAGTAGTGGATCAATGCAATGGAACTGGATGCGGCCTGGCTTCTATGAAACCATAGTAAAAGATAAAGGTGACGCACCTGGGTATACCTGTGCTTTTCCATAGAAACTACTCAAGACCATGGTCGTATAGAATTATTCGTCTGATGTGCAACACAAGCATGGCAATTCAATGGCGCTGCAATACCACTCTAATTGGAGTTCACTCATCCCTCTATGGGTCAATGCCAACTAGCGTGGTATTCCACGGATTAAAGTACTAATCATGCACTATGGTTCTAACTTCAGCGTACCTGCCATTGTCGTATCACTAAAAAGGCCAACTTATTTTGGAGATAACCATAGGCGACGAATGAAATTATGTTTAATGAGATGGTGTAAGCTTAATTAAGTTTCTTAGTCCGTTCAACATAAACAACGCTTTTTTCGGTTGGTTCTATCATCCAAATGGGCGAAGTGCAGGCCACTTGACCTCAGTCCATCCAGTGCTTTTTTTCAGCCGGAGCGGTCCGGAACGGCGTTCCGGTACCTTTTTCAGCCATTAAAAAATAATTTAGTTAATTTAAATTTTTACTAAAAAATTATTTAAAATTATTTAGGTACTTTAATTTAATGTAAGTGCTTTCAGTGTTTATTGATACTGATATATATATATATAATGGAACAGAAATATTAGCATAAAGTATGCCCTATGATTGTTCGGAATTTGTTGAGTTCCGGAACCTTATTTTCTAGAAAAAAAGCACTGAGTCCATCCAATCACTTTTTCGGTATTTGCATATTACCTTTTGTGGATTGCGCAAGCTAATTTATCGACAGTGACCGATCTTGTTCCTCATAAAGAGCCTTAGATCGTAGGCCTATATATAGCCTAGCAAGGGAAGTGAGGTGAAATGTATATGATCGACTGGCGACATCCTACCGTTTCAATTAAGAGTTCATGGGTGAAATCCAGTATTTCAATTCATACTACACCGGTTATCAAGTCTAAACCTTTAACGGAACCAAAGGTTCACCCGTCTTGACCAAATCTAATAGCAAAATGGCAAAACTTCAGAAAGCGCGAATTGGTGGTAGGCCTAAGTAGATATTTTTACTTAGATGCGTGGTCCTGTTGGACAATCATTTTACATCAATCAATTTTGTACCAATCAGATGATCCGTTATCCTAGAATTTGTAGATTGATTGATAGATTGATGCACTCAGCTATCATCTCGCTTCTCTGTAAATAACATACTTCCACATCTTGAAAGCCATAATGACCTTGCCGTTAATGCGCATTGCTCATGAAAGATGAATCAGTGCCGTAATATTCCTTGAATTTTCTGCGGCTTTTGCTATTGAAGAAATGATCCAACAGATTCAAATTTTGCACCTTATTTTTAAAGTAATTTTTCATTTTTTCTATCATTATGCAAATAGCATTGTTTAAATTTGATTTCTATAATGGACTTCATACGACCCAACAGTTTTTATAAATGAACCATACTGATTTAGGCCTAGCTCGGCCAACGAAATAATTTTATGTTGAATTATTACTCTAACCAATCGTTTCATGGCGATAAAAAAAATCAAATTTTAAGTGAAATGCTTAGTTTCTGCCCAAAATCAAAACAATGTTTAAAAAGAAATGACCTCTTACAATTCTCACATTTTGTGTCTTTTACCCTAATTCACCGTTTCGTTATTTTTTAAATTTTTAAATACTTCTGTAGGGCTGTCGGCGTGTATGTTGCAATATCAAGCTACTCAAAAATAATAATAACTTAACAGAAATAAATATATCGGACGCCAACTTTTTTCGAAATTCGTAGACTAAATTTAGACCCCTAAGTTTTGTGAAAAAACTGCACCGCTTTCAGACTGAATGAAGAACAGGTAAAGCAATTCGACAGAAGCACTTCTTAGGAAGCTGTACATTTTTTGTCTAAGAGAAAATTCTCAGGTAGAAAAGTATATAAGTTATATATCTGTTTTCCAATTGACGCTGAAGAAGCTATCGCGCCTAAAAATCTGTCATACGTAGGCGGGCTCAAGTAAATTCTGTAGGAACAGAAACACATAGTATGGAGACTCTATATTTATTTGTTGCGTGTCGCTGAAGGCGTCATTGGTAAACCGATCGGTCCGTTGCTTCTTTAGAGTGGAAACTTCCGCGACTTAATCTAAAATTTCAAGAAAATCGATTCGTGGGTTTTCGACAGGGAATTGACGCTCGAGCAGAATTCGAGTACGGTACCATTTTGCTCGCAATCTGAGTATTTGCATTCCTATTTGGAAAATCCTGTCATTCACAAATTAATTATAGTTTTTAGCGATGAACAAATTGAGTGTTTAGTTAGTGTTTGCCTTACATTGGTTAGACACTGTGCAGATGAAACAGTTGCATTGTTGTTTCTAGCATAGAATCTGTGGTTTTGATTTCGTCATTAAAAAAGGGAATTACGCATTATGGATGGAAAACAATTTGGGAAGACAGTTTTAGCATATGATAATGGTTAGGGGTAAACATTGGGGAGCAGAGTTTCAACGGTCTTAGCGTTCTTAAGACATGGGTTGCACATGTTTGCAAGTGCTCTAAGATGACTTTGCAATGTCAGAACACATCTTTGCCTAAAAATGCGAGTGAAACATCCGAAACTCACCATGTACTCGTATTGTACATTTTTAGTAAGTTACTTATTAGAAGTATAGTTTGTAATTCGTAAGAGAGTCAAAATAACGCTTTCCTACAGTTATTCAAATGCCCGTTAGCACTTGTTGCACTACGGTGTGGCTGTGATGTACTAGAATGCTGGACAAAAAGGGCACAATAAGAGGGGGAAATGCTCACTGAAAAAATGAGTTGGATATGGAAATTGTAGGAATATCAAGACTAAAATAGAGCAGAAGTGAAGAAACAAGGAAATTCGATATGTATGACACTAAATCGTTCAGCCACGACTCAGATGTCTGATATGTAGAAATACAGCCAGGTGCCAGACAGTTTTAGCGATTGCCGCGTCATATAAGGTCTCCGTGTAAGGACCGTGCTAGCCCGATATTCAAATCTCTCTCTTGATGTAAGCTTTAAATAGTTGTATCTAACCGGGTTAAAACACCTGAAGCAAAAGAGAAACAAGGACTACACAATATAAACCAAGACTTAAGGCCACTTTGACTTAACATAGGCAAAATACTAGATATGACAAATGGCTGAATAGAGTGGATGCTGTGTGTTTTGCGTCAGGAACCGATGATGATAATGATGGTGCTCAGAAGACTGAGAAGGGGAGAAATTTAAGTTTATAGAGTTTAAATTTAATTTTCCAATGATCACATTTAGCAGAGAATACGACGTTATGCTCTCGCACATTTGCGTCCAAATGACATTGCTAGACAAAAAACAAAACTTATTCAACACATGGTTTTGCACAGATTGGCAAACTATGATTGGCCTCGATAATTATTTTAAATACTGACCTTCTCGCAATCCTGTCAGTGAATTTAGCAACTGTTATTATGAGGGCGGACTTAAACTAATTTCAATTATTTAATTTTTAGATTTTACTTTCAATAAACACAGATATTTAGAAGATATACAAATACAATTATAGTACGTAACAACAACAATTTAGTTGATTAAGAACATAAGAAAACTACTTTTTGTTAATCGTAATCGTAATCGTAAACTCGGAACTTCTACAGCGCCCACAAAAGCGAAGTCGCGGGAACCAGCTTATTCACAGGCGCTCAATCAAGACAAAATCGATAGGCAAGGGTCAAAATCCAGAGAGTCAGGCAGGCAGACAGGCAGGCGGCTAAGGTGGATGGTGTTTGGTGTTCAGACGGCGAGGTAGGCAGGGAGAAGTGTTGGATTCAGGATAGGATTTGTCAAAAAGCAGTGTTTTCAGTTTCGAGTGAAAGACCTGTGTTTGTTAACTTATTACCGGCAGCATAACATCCTAGGCCGCCGATTGGTATAGAGGCTGATCAATTTCCAGTTTCTTCTAATGTATACCTGTCCGACTTCGAGTTCTGATTGTCCTCCAACCATCTAGACTTCACTGGTGTATTGGCATTTAGAGAAATCATAGAGGCATCCACCGGTTGTTATATAGCGCTAAAACAGACTGACGTCGGCAGCGCAGTTAATGATTTCAATCATTTCCACATTGGCGACTGCGTAAGCGGGTCATCCTCGTTTACGTTGCCGGGGTCAATGTATGCTACTGGAAATATTTCAAAATTAAAACCTAGCGATTATACGATTGGCAGAGAACATACACAGTACTATTGGGGGTTACAGTTCAGTTGCATTATAAGATATTGCAAGAGTTTAACACTTTAATGACGTGCTGCATTGGTTTACCAGTCACTTTAGTACACTCTCGCCGTAAAAGGATTAAGCCTATGGTGTTGAAGACATCTCATCAACAGAATTATAAAAGCTAAGATATCTGCAGCTTGTGTGATGTGGATTAAGTGAACTTAATGACAGATGGTAAGTTATTGAGAAGGCGCAACGGTAGTAAATCCCAGAGCGGCGTTTTCCTTAGACGTTCAATCAATCACGATCTTCAGTTGACGATCTGTTTTTCAAGTCCAAGACTTCAACCCCCTCATTCAAACCACAATTCCATTAAAAATTCGAGTAAAGAAACCACATATTGCCGATTAAACTGAGATCAAATCCGCGAACAACAGACAATATACGAAGGAGCCTCAGGTCCACGTGGACGAACTCTCATCTTCACTTGATAGGGCTGAGCAGAGAAGAGAAGGTTTTGGACGTAACGTGGGAGTATTGCGCATTATGAAGTTAACGTAAATGATTCAAGTCGTTTGGCCTAACGTTGCCTCTCGAGGTCTCTTATGACAAGCTACCGGAGCACGACTTGGTTAACAATCCACGTCACACAGTTCTGGACAGAGTTTGGTTTCATTTAAATCCAGGGGACGGTACATAAAAGCACTAAACCCGTAGAATGTCGTAACACTGACTGAGCATTTGTGAGTTCTCAATTCACGCCACTTAAACGTCAAGCAGACTAGTCTTCGGTCGATTCCAGACTGACTCACTGATTCACCGATGCATTTAAACGTCAGCCACGTAACTGCAACACGCACACGCACACACGCAGTGTCTGCCTGAGTGACTCTCCTACTATCCGCTAACTGACCTTATTAAACAACGGCCTTGTTTAATAATAATAATATGTCAACATAGTTCATGGCGTATATGACGCTGACAATGCCATGACTCGTGTGCATTCATTTCGACTTATAAACTGGCTGACAAGTAATGTAAACTGATTGTTTGCGTCTGCTCCTGATACATACAAGGTGGCACATTGGTCGAACATGTAACGCCTTTCAACCCAACAATGAGGGATCGAGTCCAGGTCTTTCGTGTGAATTCGATATCTATAGATCAAATTGTCGGACTGTGCGAAACCTCAACGATCTTCATCTTTGATAAGAGTGCATCATCCATAAGTCCTAAAGACCCAAGCCCACTTCCTCTGATGGTGAGCGACCAGCTAAGTTTCTGGATCCCTCTGAGCTCTGTTTACTCAAACGGGAAATCGTGGTCAAGTGAGAGTATCGTTACATGACTGTCTCGAAAGTGTGATGCCTTCGACTGGATCCTTTGGTCAGTGCAACGGTCGACAGATTACGGGATATATTATACCTCGGCGTTCCTCGAGGTCTCAGGTCGGTCGACCGTCTTCCTCCTCCCGTGCAGTAGATCAGTTCCTTCCAGGCCTCGCGGAAGTGGACGTTGACGATGCAGTAGAGGACGAAGTTAAACGCGAAGTTGGTCGTCTGAAGGACGTTCGTCGCCACAATGGCCGTCGTCACTATCTCTACCATTTCCGGTCGAACGGCGTAGTAGTAGAAGTGGAGGATCTCGGACGGTGTGATCAGCGTCAGGAACATACAGACGACGGCCACGAGGGTCGCCGTGACGCGGTGTCCGCACGACGCCATCTTGGCACTGACGCGGTACAGCCTCCGGATGCGGTAGGACTCACGGAGAGCCCGGATGAGGTGGAAGTTACAGTAGGCGAGCAGGAGCACGGGCAGGAAGAAGCCTATGATCGCCCATGCGTAGGTGAACGTCATCTTGAGGCTTCCGTTAAGGACGAACTGACCCTGATCGAGAAGAAAGAGTTCGTCTGAGGGCGGGCATTCGATCGCGACCACCTGGTAGGTCCAGATGATTGGCAGCTGAAAGGCCGCCCAGAAGACGAACGTGAATGCGACGCTGATCCTGGTACAGTTGACCCCCAACAGATACCTGGCTTCGATGGGACGACAGATGGCCGCATATCTTCCGGCGGCCATGATGACCGTGAGCCAGGCGCCCGTGTGGAGGAAGGTGTTCTGGAGG
This sequence comes from Aporrectodea caliginosa, assembly GCA_020284085.1. NCBI lineage: Eukaryota > Metazoa > Annelida > Clitellata > Crassiclitellata > Lumbricidae > Aporrectodea > Aporrectodea caliginosa. The sequence continues at coordinate 3,329,478 of JACEVL010000415.1, read as the reverse complement.
TATGGTCCGTAGATCTGGACGTAGAGCCAGATGCTCCTCGTGTGGAAGGCCGTCTGGTGGCGACTTAGAAGGCCGTGGAAGAGGGCACTGGCGCAGTAGAGAACGTCGGAGACGGACAGGGCGACGAGGCCCGTGTGTGCCGCCTGCTCCATGGTGCTGTCCATGACGGCCTTCATCCGACGCCGTGACAGGACGAGCACGTTGAAGACGTTCCCAATGAGACCGAAGACGCAGAGAGCGGGGTTGACGACCCCTGCCAGGTAGAACTTGATGGCTTCGAGGACGGGATCTCCGATGAAGTCGTTGTTCTCTCCGGCGAGGTTGCTTCTGTTGCGCTTGTGAAGGATGTCGTAGAGCAGGCCGAGGTCCATCGGGAGATCAGGGATCAGGGTGTCGTTGATGTCGACGCGAGAGACGGCGACGTTTGGACCAGGAAGGTACGGTGATCGACCGTACAGTGCGAGGCAGAGGTCGTTGTCGTTGTTACCTCCCATGATGTGGCTGCCTTTGCCTCAAGAACAGGGATGAGACAGCGCTTCAGGGCGACCTTTGAAGGTCGCCGGATATTTCAAGTAACTGATTGGCGAAATATTGAAAGGAAAGGAGTTTGACAGCAACACGAAGGACGTTCTAGACGAAACACAGTGGTTGATTTAACTACAGGCCTGTCTCTGTCAGGTTATCAGACGTCGTTATTTAAACTATCAGAGACATTGTGTCTTACCAAGGCTGACATATTACTGGCTTCATATAGATCTGAGAAGTGTTGTATGAAGTTGACAGAAATCGTGTGCGCTGAGGTTAACGCCTGCTGTCACAACGGGGTTTCCACGTCAGCAGTTCGTTGACGTGTAACTGGCCTCTGCGTCACGAGCCCCGTTCAGATGACGCGACGACGTTAATGACAGGATTCGATGACATCTGAAATAGAAAGCATGCAGACCTGATCATGTTCGAAGCTGACGTAAAAGAAAGGAGAAACCAATCAGACGAACGGACGGACGGACGGTCTGCTGCTTCTGCGTCTACTCCTCCTCTTCCTCCTCCTCATCTTCTTTCTCTTCCTCCTCTCTTTCTTCTCCTCTTCTTCTTCCTCCTCCTCCTCCTCTTCGTCCTCTTTCTCTTCCTCCTCCTCCTCGTTCTCCTCGTTCTCCTCCTCCTTTTCCTCCTCCTCCTCTCTTTTCTCCTCCTCCTCTTCCTCCTCCTCCTCTTCTTCCTCTTCCCTCTTCCTCCTCTTCCTCCTCTTCCTCCTCTTCTTTCTCTTCCTCCTCCTCCTCCTCCTCTTCCTCCTCTTCTCCTCTTTCTCTTCGTCCTCGTTCTCCTCCTCCCCTCCCTCTTCCTCCTCCCCTCTGTCTCCTCCTCCTCCTCCTTCTGCTGCTGCCGTCGAAGCTAATCTAATCTACTTTGTTGACATCTATGCCGATGACATTGACATTCAGAGGCGCATTCCATTGGAATGGTCTTCCTGTGAGCAACTGAGCATACGCACCGTTCCTTCCATGCAGTTCTGCTTTCCAAGCTTATTTCTTCCTATGTTCAGACGCATCTGTTTAGATCCCACAGACAGCCATGTTCATAGAGCTTTTGAGAGGCACTCAGAGGACGCTTGTAAAAGCCCAGATACATGGAAAAAATGTATACATACATGCATACATACACCAATACACACATGCATGCATATGTATATGTACATACATATGTGCATACGTACATTTGTACATACATACATACAGACATACATACATGAATGCATACATACATGCACACATGCATACATATACATGCATGCATACATGCATACATAGATATACATTCTACATACATGTACAATTGTACATACATGTACATGTATGTACATACAGTGCATACATGCATACATGAATACATACATGCGTACATACACAAATGCATGACATATATAACAGAGGCAGAATCGATCGATGGCGCTTCTTGTAATCAGAGACTTTATCATCATTCATAGTTTGTTTGTCTTTAGCAACTGAACGGTGGCAGAAACGTTGCCTTCTATTGAGTCGACTTCGCTCCATTAGGTTATCATTGCCAAGCGCAGTTCAACTGCGTTGACCTCCGACACGCCAGGGGTAAGTGCCACTCATATAAAAAAGCGTGTCATAATGTCCTCTAAGTCCTCATGCTGACTGGTCGAGGACATCCAGTAATATCAACCGAACTGGAAACTACTTTATTGCAAATGGAGATTGATCATCATCACATCAACATCGTCGTCATCGTCACTGTATAATGATAAGTCACTTCAGAATAAATTCGGATCAGGTCAAATTAGACAACTATTTCTAAAGTTTACAAATGGCAACGCCTGAAGTCAAGGCCGTATAGGAGGAGTAGGAGGAGGTGGAGGAGGAGGAGGAGGAAGGAGGAGGAGGAGGAGGAGGAGAAGAGAAGAAGAAGAAGAAGAAGAAGAAGAAGAAGAAGAAGAAGTAGGAGGAGGAGGAGGAGGAAGAGGAAGAGAAGGAGGAGGAGGAAGAAGAAGCCATGGACTGAACATCGATATGAAGACTTCGCCAACTCGTGAGATAACTAAATTCACAAAGACCGAGTTTCTTTCTATCGGACGAAGAAGCCAGTCGAATGCTTTTTAGATAATAAATTATAATTGGCTACTCCAATGCATAGGTAATCATGACCTGGCAGAAATCCCGCATAGGTAATCAGGCAGAGGCTGACCTTGGAAATGCCAATCTGTGCAGACGAAACTAGACGTGGATCGACCCTGAATAGCTGACGCGATAAACATTGATTGAGGCCAAGGCTTGCTCATAGAAATGGGTGTCTCCAAGTCCGGTATCGGTGTGAATAGCGTGGGCGTGGCCGTCCTGAGAGAGACGGTTCTCAAAGTAGGAGAGAAAGGAATGAATGAAGGAAGGAAGGAATGAAGGAAGGAAGGAAGGAAGGAAGGAAGGAAGGAAGGAAGGAAGGAAGGAAGGAAGGAAGGAAGGAAGGAAGGAAGGAAGGAAGACAGGAAGGAAGGAAGGAAGGTAGGTAGGAAAGAAGGTAGGTAGGAAGAAAGGAAGGAAGAAAGGAAGGAAGGAAGGAGAAAGGAAGGAAGGAAGGAAGGAAGGAAGGAAGGAAGGAAGAAGACAGGAAGGAAGGAAGGAAGGTAGGTAGGAAAGAAGGTAGGTAGGAAGAAAGGAAGGAAGGAAGGAAGGAAGGAAGAAAGGAAGGAAGGAAGGAAGGAAGGAAGGAAGGAAAGAAGGAAAGAAGGAAAGAATGAATGAAGGAAGAAAGGAAGGAAGGAAGGAAGGAAGAAAGAAAGTAAGGAAGCAAGGAAGCAAGGAAGCAAGGAAGCAAGGAAGCAAGGAAGCAAGGAAGGTGTCGCTAAGGTACAAGAAGACTATAAATGGAAGGGTAGCAGAGTGAAAGAGAGAGAGTAAATAAGTGAAAACGAAGTGAAACCAACCTAGCAAAAGATCGATGAAGGAGACTGGGATCCTGTCGGAAGATAGGAGAATTAGATACTTATCACAGAATTAACGTGAACTTAAACGATTTTACGGTGTACATTTGCAAAGTTAAATGATATAAATGTTGACCTTATGAACAGTCAGAGAACTTCCTTCTTTCCTTCCTTCCTTCCGCCTTTCCCTCCATCCTTTCTTTTTACCATCCTTCCTTCCTAGAAAGGCGCTTTTGCTGTGATAATGAGGCAGTCGCCAGCGACTGAGATGGACAAGTGGAAAAAAAGGAGGGAGAGGAATTGGGTCAACATCTATGGAACAGAATTTGCACTCAGAATATTTTAATTTTACAGCCGAAGCAGCAGAACTTTCGTTTCCAGTTTCGAAGGAAATGGAGAAGAAATAAGGGCGCATTAGAAGAAAAGGAGGAACGGAATAAGCAGAAGAGGAATGGGGAGTGAAAGAGGAGGAGAAGGAGAAGGAGGAGGAGAAGAAGGAGGAGGAGGAGGAGGAAGAATAAAAACGTGTGGTGTGGCCGAGAAGGAAGACTGTGTTTGTGGGTGCACGGTGCTTGACATATATAGGGTAGAAAAATGCACGAAGCCTTTGTCTTTGTCAGTTGTGCTTTATCGTCATCCACAGGGATAATGTTTATGGCAACGAGGACGTCAGCCACCAAAACACACGATGTTCGGCTCTGGTTGTTGGTTGATGTGGTTGTCGGTTGAGCGTGCAACTGTCGCCTTCAGATGACTTAGAAGCGTCTTCATTCAATTTCACGTAATGGAACGTCCATCAGACATCGTCCCCATATAATGCTCTCCTCCTCGGATCTGCTCTGCTCTCCTCTACCCTACCCTACTCTATTCTACTCTATTCTACTCTATTCTACTGTACTCTCCTCCCCTTCCATTCCCTCCTTTCCCTCCCTCTCCTCCTCTCCTCTCCTCTTCTCTCCTCCACTCTCCTCCGCTCTCCTCTACGCTCCTGTCCTGTCCTTTCCTCTGCTCTACTTTGCTCTACTCTATATACTCTATTCTACTCTCCTCCCTCACCTCCCCTACCCTCGCCACCTCTCCCTCTTCTCCTCTCTGTCCTCTCCTCAGAGAATGCAGTACCCTAGCTGATGTGAAGTAGATGAGAGAAAGCAGATAGCTTAAGGGCTGAGGGAAAGAAAATTGATTTTATGTTGTTCTCTGTCCCTCACGCACACACACTGTCTTTCTATCTACCTGTATATTTCTCTCTCTGTCTTTGTCTCTGTCTTTCTCTTTCTATCTTTCTTCATTTCATTCTTTCCATCTCTCTCCATCTCACACACACACACACTCTTTCTCGCTCACTCTCTCACTCTCTCACTCTCTCTCTCTCTCTCTGTCTCATTCTCTCTCTCTCTCTCTCTCTCTCTCTCTCTCTCTCTCTCTCTCTCTCTCTCTCTCTCTCTCTCTCTCTCTCTCTCTATATATATATATAAAATCGAAATAATTACTATTATATAGTAATTATTTCGATATTTGCATTTACAACAAGAAAAATATCTAGTAGGCATGAGTTTCATAGCAGGCACGTAGCGAGACTTAAATTCAAGAGGAGACAACTTCACAGACCATTGGCAAATTCTGGTCATTGGGGTCATTAGTCAATGGAAGTTCCAGTATATAAAAAAGCAAGGGGAGGCAACTGCCTCCTCGTGCCTCCATGTAGCTACGCCTATGTTTCATAGAACAATCAGTTTCTAGAACACTCCGTTTCATATTGGCACTTGCTACGAAATTGACAAAGCATTCCATTACCACACGCGGTTCGAACAACATCCATCTACTGGCCTTCATGAAGAGCTATTATTCTGTCATAGAAACCAGCAGCCAGGATCAAAGTTCACGCATCATTGCTTTGTCGTGCCTCAGCGAATTATACGTAGTTGCAGCAGGAAATGAAGGTTTGGCTGATTGCCTATAGGATGACATTAATTCCGCCATGGCTTATATGAACACGTCATCTGTCATTTCGAGCGACGTCTAACGACACCAATGTCCTTCCAGTGTCACCAACGGAGACAAATTAAGAAACGATGCTTCAAAACTCAATCTTAAATCTCACGTGGAATACGATTCACCGAAGATTTGTCGATCCATCCATCCATCCATCCATCCATCCATCCATCCATCCATCCATCCATCCATCCATCCATCCATCCATCCATCCATCCATCATCCATCCCATCCATCCATCCATCCATCCATCCATCCATCCATCCCATCCATCCATCCATCCATCCACCCATCCATCACTCGATCCCTTAAATACCGTATCGCATAGAATACGATTCGCCAAAACTCTGTCGATCAATCTTTGGCCAAATCGACGCTGGAGCCATACAAATTAGCCAAGGGATCGCTCAACGAAGCCCAAGTCCAAGTCTAGCGTGCTTCTGAGTTAATCGTGCTGGGGCCACTTTAATGTATTCATGGAAAATGTCGAAATACAGCGAGTACAGTAAGAAGAAGCATGTTAAAAAATAATAAAGCAACATTGATAATGCGGTCCTCGCTTCTATCAGACTCTGGAGGCGACCAGCTTGTTGTAAGACATCTTTCTGCAGTGGTTATAAACAGACAAGATTAGACATTCCTGAATGATTTGTGTAGCTCCAGTATCTAAGAGACCCTAAACAAAGACCGTCTCAGCGGAAGCTCAAACCTACATGTAGACATTTAAAGCAAGCGTTCAGCCAATGAGCCAAACAGCTGACAATATCCTATAGGACTCTGAGGTGGTCAACCGAACAGGTATGCATCTAACTCAGCCTCAGGCATCGGCAACTTGTTTTAACACAGGGCCGCCGTAAGATTTAAGGGCAGCTCAGAGATCGAATAGCAGTCGCGGGCTAATTTTTTGCAGATTCGTTTGCCTCAGAAAATGAGACAATAATTATCTATTCAAACTAAATATTGCAGAATAACCGATGAAGTGACCTAAATGAAGATAATTTTTATGATGAAAACCTAATTATCCTAAAATCTACTGTAACAGTCCTACACTACAACAAAAAACAAAACTGTTTAAAATTTATTCAGTTTTGAAAATACGTAAAACGGATAAAAACAAGCGTGCCGTATGTTGCCCATCCCTGTTCTAACCGAATTTCTAATTTGGAGATAGTGAAACTTGTGCTTTATCCTAGCGACCATTAAAACTACCTCTGCCTCTGGATTTCAATCGCACACCACTTGATACCCCTTTCCCCATTTCCATGCCCATTACCCATCCCTTGCACCCCATCTCCCCATCATAGTTGGGGAAGGGGTGGGAAGGCAAGTCCTTTCTTCAACCTATTGTCTTCAACCTATTGTTCTACACAGGTGTGTGAATACGTTAACGACTTGCTGCGATATCGTCTCATATATTGCCGCGGACTCGAACCGGAATCGTTCGGCCAAAACACTTCAGTATTCCTACATCTGGTGTGATTGCCATTTTCGTCGATGCGCTGGGGCGGTAATCGCGATGTGGCAGTCTCATTAGTAATCTTATTTCAGTGGGAAAAAGACGATGGCCTTTGCTGAGGGAGAGGCAGGCAGAGAGAAGGGGTGAGAAGAAGACGATCCATGGGGTGAGAACGGAGAGAACGAGGCCATCATAAGTCGACTCGGGTTTCGCAATCGTGCAACGCTAATCATCCGGGTACTGAAGACAGTTTTAATTGACACGGCCGCAACAATATCGCCTCGCAATCACCGTTGCCATGGTAGCACAATTACGAGCGACATCTAGCGAACGAGAACGAGGAATAGGGCGCTAGAGGGCGACAGAGTGAACGAGCGAATTAACGAGCTAGAGAGAAGAAGAAGGCAGACAGACAGAGAGACAGACAAACGGAACTTTAACAACCGTAGACACACATCACATCTAATCTAATTTCATCCAATCCTATTCAATCCTATTCTATCCTTTCCTACCAATTACACCTCGGCGCAGGTCTAACCTAGTCCAATAAAATCTGATCTAAAGCAATCTAATCTAACCTCCTGTGATCTAATCGAGTCTGATCTGAATTAATTAAGATATAACCAAATCTAATCGAATTAGTACGATATAATCTAATCTAGTATATTATTCGGCTCCACGTAATCTAATCTGGTCAAATCTAATATCATCGAATCAAATTATCTAGAACCAATCCAATCCATTACAATAATTATAATGCAATACAATGCAGAACAATGTAGCCTATCGTAATCGTTATTTCACATCTATATGGCATCCTTAGGAAAACTACTATAGGAGGCACTTCCGACCTGATATCACAAGACGACGATCAAATTAAATGGGCTTTAATCATGTCAAAGTAGAGGCAGAGAAAGAGCAGGAAGCTCAAGTCACAGGTTGCATGGCAGTCTGGTCCACAGTAACCATGGAGAAGCTAGGTATGGACATCCGATGCGCGGAAAAAGTAATCATTGAAGGGTGAAGGAAGCATTTTGTTTGTGAATCGATATAGTTATGAAGAAACTAATTAGCAGTTTAATAATAGCCTACGATCAAGTGTCGATGTTCCTAGACTGACTAATGTTGACTCTGAACTAGCAAGTGGAGATAGTCTGTCGACAGAGCGTGTGACGCGTTTCTACCATGTAGTCAGACAATATAAGCGAGAGGTGTAAGAAGACGTGCAGGTGATATTGTAGCAATAAAGGTATGGAGAGATCATGGAATGGCATAGTTGAAGTAATATGGTTTCGGTAACAAATAAAAAATGCGTTATAATATTCCAGCGCTTTTGGAGATTTTTCGCTGCATGAAGTATTGACCTTTCCACGTAAGGTGCTGATCCATCATGTATGCCTAGAAATTTCGAGGATGATATCTGGGAGATAGGTGTGTCGATGGTGTTGACAATCATATTACAATTGTTCAATGACCAGCAATGTTTAAAGACGATTTGTCTGCTCTGGATTATTCGGAATCTGTTTCTAATTAATAATTTACTAACTTGAGTAAGACATCCAAGGACTTATCAAAAGCAAATACGTTTGTGTCATCAGTTTGTGACAATGCAGCAGGCAAGATGCCACTGTTTTAGCGGTAGACGGACATAATCCCTCGGACATAATCCCCCGGACAAAATCCTCCCAGGGTAGGACATAAACCCGACAGGCTAAGATGTAATCACCTCAAAATTATACATTAAATCCAAATACATTTATAAGAATATTTTAGAGTGTGTAATTTGTAATGCGGCTAAAATTATACATTATATAGGCCTACAATGACATCTATAAGAATATTTTTCCATTTCGGTAATTTTACCAAAAGTTTATTATAATACTAGTCCAAAGTTTTTCATAGCTGTAAAACGTGCAAAAAATTCTAAAAACGAATGTCGTGTCCAAGTCCGCGTAGCATTTCCTCTATGGATTTTGCTACAGCTCCCGGCTGTACAAATACGTTCGCCGTCACCAACAACAACATCAGCAAGTCTTAATTTTAGACCTAAATGGCACTAGCAAGTCCGAACTGTAGAACTGAATATCCGAATAACTGGATGAAGTCTTAAGTGTGCACACGAATGACATTAACAGCAAGGGCTCTTCGCACTGGGAGCGCTTCTGATTGGGCATAACTGTGAGAGGCGCTTTATAAATTTCTAAATACAATACAATTAACAAGTCGTTACCTTTACGACATTGAGAAGTTGACACAACGAGCAAAAGCTCGGTAATTAAGGATTTAATTAATTAATCAATTAAATGCTGAAATAGGCGAATTGCACAGAGACGATTATGTCCTACGCAAAATCGACGGGGTTGTTGTCCGGGATTATATCGGAAGTATCATGTCCTACAATGGTTTTGCAAGTTGTGGACAGAAATCATCAATGCCACGCCTATAATTGTCCAATTGATTTGCAATGATGGTCATTTCTGACGGTGTTGTTAGAGAAATTCGAAAAGAAGAAGCTGCTGAATTTTTGCCAAATCATTCTAAGTTTTATTGCTTTTATGGTCTTTTACGGGCAAATCTGCCCCTATGTTAGTATTTAGTAACGTATATATAATATTATATATATTCGTTTAATGTGAATCAGGTTGACAAGCCGCAACCGGTTACAAGGTAAAGTGAAATGAGATTAGTAATTTAAAATTCTATAGGTTATTGTTTGTTCAGGGGTTATTTTTTGAGCAAGCTCCTATAGAGAACCCTAGGAATGTAGTTCTTATCATCCTTAGCTGGTAATACAAAATCGTGAGTTCTAGGGCGAAGGCTGTAACTACGCTTGATGACAGGCGGGAACGAGCTCCGCAGGACGTGGGATGTATTTCCTCGGCTTCGCATACCATCTCCGAGACGTCAGGCGCGTTGCCAGGGAGATAGCCCATTCGTCGCGATCTTTGTAGAAATCGGTCCAACCTATTTCTGTCCTCAGCTTTGGTCAAGCCCCACCAGGCTGGCGCCGCATAAAGCATACGGGACACGGTTGTTGCCTTTGCCACGTCATGCAGCGCGGTTGTAGGAAGGCCGTGGGGGTTGCAATGAGGAATTGTAGTTGTAAAAATTTTGAGAGTATTCGGTTCTTATAGTATATTTCGAAACCATCTACATCAAACAATTCTTCGGTGATGAAATTGCTTTTTTGCTGCAGTAAAGTCCTAATCACTGCTTAGGTTTTCCTTAGATCGTTTTCACAATTATTCATTATTTTTTCTTATGGATATTATTGGGGCTTGCCAAAAGCTTGGCTTTGGTGTATAATCGGTTGCTGCCTCGCCGTACATTATACTACGGCGCCATGAAAGTTACTAATTACCAGTCAGAATTTAAAAAATATGTTATGTTTGGTGCTGTTGATAACTAACAGATGTACTGTAGAATGCGATTGAATTGAGCGCTCTGTGGCACACACACACACAAACACACACAAACACACACAATATATATATAATATATGTAGAGAGAGAGAGAGAGACAAACAGACAGATAGACAGACAGATAGACAGACAGAGAGACAGACAAAGAGACAGAGAGACAGACAGAGAGACAGAGAGAGACAAAGACACAGAGAGAGACATAGAGACAGACATACAGACAGATATCAAGCGTTGTTGGAAGCATATTGTTTACCTGCTGTCGCAGTTATCTCGTGAAGTGTGGCTGAGTGGGCGGTTTACAATAATAAGAAGCCTTCCTCGTTTCCTCGCGCCAACAGTTTCAAAGGCTTAAAGCAGCATTCAAACAGAATGGCCGGATAATTGAAGAATTTTCACCTGCTATATTACATTCAACAGCAGCATCTGCGGCGTCGACAGAGCTCTTCACCCTTAAAGGTTCCTTATGATTCTACCAATGGTGTTAGAGACAGTGGTGACACAGGAGAGGCATTCTCCATTTTCCATTTAAAGGTGACGTCGATGTAACGGTCTCCTATATTATAGTTTTTAGACTATAATAGGATATGTCCTGATCATGAACACGTGTTACATTTAATGTCTCCATCAATCGTGATTGGTTGAATGTGTGTCATGTTATACAGTTCAACCAATAAAATCAAGTCAACTCAGCTCGTTTTGAATATTAATGATAATTAAATGAATATGTCAATTATTACAATATGGTCTCGTTTAATCAAGTCTAGGGGTAATTTAATGAGATCGTTTAATATTCTAACTTAACCTTACTTAGACCAGCGCAGATTACTTAAGGACTTAAGTATTATGGGGAATCTAAAATACCTCCCACGTAGATACTTGAAGCAACTTCTGTGCACTCCAAATGTCTTCACCTCGGATACGTGTAGAGCTTTCACCACTGTTGGATGACGACGATGGCGCCTGTTGACACGGTAAGCGAATCCTTTCTCTCTGTAGTTAATTTCATGTAGATCCACATCTTCTCAGGAAAGCATAAGAGTTATGAAGAATAAAGACAGTACTTTAAAGCTTCAATGTTAACTCCACTACGTACGATTATTCCACCGTTCAGTTCGAATAAGTTCCGACGACGAACTTAAGCAACGCTCGTAGATTTGAACTCCTGTGTGTAGCGAGACGACGTTTGACTTCGCTCGATCTAGAGATTCCTTTGGCAGAATCTGTTACTACTTCACTGTTCCTACACTCCTCGAGTATAGTTCAAGTCGTAACCGTATCGACTTACGACTATTAAAACTTCACAACGCTCTATTGCTTTAAGATCGCAACTAGAAGCGTCTCACAACGTCCATCCTCTCTAACGACGGATGAAGAAGTCCGTAACGGTTCTTTGCCACCTCACCTGTAGCTTCAGTGCGCATGCGCGGTTAAGGTCTGTTAGGCAACCGTGACTACTTTTGAATTCAACCAATGGCATGGTTCCAACGAGATTGCGTCGTTATGTCCTTCAATTGGTTCTGCCCAATTAATATTATATTAAACCACTAACACTGCGCTAATCGTACTGCTCTGGTCAATTAATTAATACACATCAAACGCTACAGTTATTTGGTGTCTGTATACTCTTCTATAATATCTACATAGGCCTATACACGTAATAGATGGGAATGTTTGTATTAATTCAAAGGGAATCGTTACAAATAGACCCCCCAATAAGTAGAATTTGCCAAAAATTCTTTATTCAATGACCTTTTTATATTATACAAACTTCTTATCTATTCTTATGTTAAACATATAAAACTAATATTCTAACTACAGCTATCGCTATAATTCTTACAACACTTAATTACTTCCAGAGATAGATATTCTCTGATAATTACCATTTATCTTACCTATACTCCAGTTTTACCTATCATCTATCTACATCTGATTCTCATCCATTGACTATTCCTGTCCTCTACTTAGATAGTCTGCAACTATAATAATTGTGGTCTGTCGTGGTCAGTCGCTATTATGAAATCTTTGTCATATAATTACTGGTTAAATTTCTGACTCACTAAACCATCACAAGGCACTCTCTTTCTTCAACCGAATACATTCTCTCTCTCATTCTTCTTGAACTTCTTATAATAATTTACAGCTCCTAAGAAATTCCTTGAACATACTAACATTATTTCACTTGTAGATCACCCAACTCTACAATGACTACTCTTATGCTCAATAAATCAATAACATAAACTCTTCAAACAAATTAACATTACACAGTTTAACTCACACTGTGTATATTACTTAACATTATAACTACACTTTGCAATTTTGCTTAACAACAGCAATTATCTTAACGACTTAATATCTATATTACTTAGCTAATCCTTACATCTCAAACTAGTCTTACCACTACTCTGGTTTTGCTAATTCTTAACTACTATTCATCCTCTTAATTTAACGATGATCTAGCTATCGCTCCCAATGTGGTTTCTTCCACCATTGTTCATCTCTATAACATCTTGGAACTCCTTTCCATCTGTCAAATCCACTGGATCTCTTCCGATCAAAACTCCTTAAATTTCCATCTTCACCTTTCTCTCTACACAAGCGACCATTACTATCAGCGTAATTATCATCCTCACGCCTTCTCCAAAATCCATCAGAAGATCTCTCTGGTCTTCTTTGATTTTCTCTCCTAAATGGTCTTCTCGGTTGCGGATTACCCATTCGGAACGCACGAGCTTCAACGTTTTCTCTACCAAATGATTTACCCTGTTGCGCACTATTTTTCCAGTACGCATAGGTCTCATCATTCACTCTTGATTTCCAATCATTCTTATTCTTATCTCTAACTCTCGTTTCAACTGGCTCCGCCCTATCTACACCACTATTCCTTTGTTCTGGCCTTTGCCACTTCCACCTGTTCGCTTTATATCTCACATCTCTATCGAACTTATCCTTTATCTGATAATTCGCGCCATTCCTTGTGTCAGGATTTCTCAACTTCTTCTCTAATCTGTTTCTTTCTCCTAAGTACTCCTGTTCCACACTTTTCGTAGACACCTCTTTTATAGGCCTTTCTCTTTTCTCTCTTTCGCCCTGTGACTTAGAGTTGTGCTTAGGTTCTTTGACCTCTACAGCAATCTCCTTCATAGCCATGTTGCTATTTCTTACCAGCTGGGGAATTTCTTCTCGACCCACCGTCTTCATACTATTATCAACATTTACATCAGTATTCGTTCCCACATCAACTGTGCTTACCACTGACTTATTCGTGACACGACCTTTCTTGTAAAAGTTCGGTCCCACAATCAATTCTTCGACTAGATTTTCAACTACCAGGGCTTCGGCTCTACCCGCAAATTCTTCTCCTTGGATATCTATCCATGCCGTAGGATATTTATTTTTAATACCATTGGCTAGTACACAGGTTACCTTTCTACCAGTGTATGATCCAGGTTTCTCTAAACCCTTCCTAATAGCAACACATGACGCACCTGTATCGTAAAGACAATTCACTGTCTGTCCATTAATCTTAACGGTGCTCATGTTATCTTTTCCAGTGAGGATCTTATTCTTAGCAGCATTTGCACTCTCATGTTTATAACAAGCTATATGAACGATCGGTCCTTCTTCTTCTTCTTCTTCCTCTTCTTCTACGCATAGCATTGTAGCCATCGTGTGTACCTTAGCGGTTTGGCCTACTTTGTCACACCTATGAGCATGATGCTGTAATGATCCGCAATGGTAACATCCCTTTTTCTCATTCTCAGCATCATCTCTCACTGTTCTTCTTGTTCGGAAATCCCATCCATTCTTGAACTGGTTCCTCTCTTTAGGGTTTCTATATTCTCTGGTCTTACTCTTATTCGGACCACCACTGTGTCTCTCAACGTCTTCACAATCAGACTCTCTCGTATGATCCATGAGATCTTTATCTCGTTTCTTAAAAGTAGGGACCCACTTCTTCTCTCTGCTTTCTTTTGCTTCAACGTAGTTCTGAGCTTGTATTAGCGTATCTGCTAAACTCAGTTTTCCTTTTTCTTTAATGAAGCATCTCATGTCGTCATCACAGGTGACAAAGAATTGATCTTTCAATATCAACGACTCTAGACCCTCATAGTCATCGTTGAATCCTGCCATCAACAGCCACTGTCTTAAATACCTCTGGACTCTCATCATAAACTGTTCCACTGTTTCATCATCCTGCCTTCTAGCAGATTTGAAAAGCTTACGGTATCCTCCCTCTGTAAGTTTAAATCTCCTAAGCAACTCCTGCTTCAACTTAGCATAATCGTGGGCTTGTTCAATGTCTAGCCTCTGGTACACCTCCAGTGCTTTGCCTTCTAATGACCTTGCTAGTGTCATTGCCCAAAATCTCTCTGGTACCTCATACACGGTACATGCCCGTTCAAACCGTAGTAGATAAGCGTCTAGGCAATCTCGATCTTCTCTAAACACCGGAATTTTCACATTCTTAGTGTGATCACTTGTACCTGCGTGCTCTCTCCCTACACCATTTTGAACAAACTCCCCTCTATCTGCCTGCTGCTTATCATGAGCTGCTCTAATTTCTAGTTCTTTCAGTTTGATCTCTTTCATATTTTCTAGTTCCATTTGTTTCAGACTCGCTTGTCTGTCTTCGGCTATGTCTAAGCGTCTTTTCTTCTCTTTCTAACGCGTTTCTTTTCTTCTTCGCGCTCTCTTCTTTGTTTTTTCTAACTCTTCTTGCCTCAATCTCTCTGCTTTACATTCTTCTTGTTTTTCTTTAACGAAGCTCCTCAGTTCCGTTCCTTCGTATCCCAACTCTGAAGCAATCTTCATCCATTTTTGGAATTCAGCTGCCATTGCAATGGCTATTAATTATAAGCGAACGCGCTATAAAAACTTCGGTAGACACTGTTTAAACTTTCGTGAACTACCTTGACCTGACCTCTTTCACACCAATAATAGTCAGCCTTACAAGTGCTATTTTAATCTGACCTTATAATATCCAATAAACGTCAGCGTCTCAAACTGTCGTTACGTCACGCATCAAATTAGTATGCTAATCGGTCTTTCAATCGCACCAGATCCAGTAATATCTATTACTAACGCTACTGTGAAGCTAATTACACTAATCCGTGGGTTGGATTCCCTAATTAATTATCTAAATTAATTGTTCTATCCCGGACGTGGCCACCAGTTTTGTAACGGTCCCCTATATTATAGTTTTTAGACTATAATAGGGTATGTCCTGATCGTGAACACGTGTTACCTTTAATGTCTCTATCAATCGTGATTGGTTGAATGTGTGTCATGTTATACAGTTCAACCAATAAAATCAAGTCAACTCAGCTCGTTTTGAATATTAATGATAATTAAATGAATATGTCAATTATTACAATATGGTCTCGTTTAATCAAGTCTAGGGGTAATTTAATGAGATCGTTTAATATTCTAACTTAACCTTACTTAGACCAGCGCAGCCTACTTAAGGACTTAAGTATTATGGGGAATCTAAAATACCTCCCACGTAGATATTTGAAGCAACTTCTGTGCACTCCAAATGTCTTCACCTCGGATACGCGTAGAGCTTTCACCACTGTTGGATGACGACGATGGCGCCTGTTGACACGGTAAGCGAATCCTTTCTCTCTGTAGTTAATTTCATGTAGATCCACATCTTCTCAGGAAAGCATAAGAGTTATGAAGAATAAAGACAGTACTTTAAAGCTTCAATGTTAACTCCACTACGTACGATTATTCCACCGTTCAGTTCGAATAAGTTCCGACGACGAACTTAAGCAACGCTCGTAGATTTAAACTCCTGTGTGTAGCGAGACGACGTTTGACTTCGCTCGATCTAGAGATTCCTTTGGCAGAATCTGTTACTACCGCACTGTTCCTACACTCCTCGAGTATAGTTCAAGTCGTAACCGTATCGACTTACGACTATTAAAACTTCACAACGCTCTATTGCTTTAAGATCGCAACTAGAAGCGTCTCACAACGTCCATCCTCTCTAACGACGGATGAAGAAGTCCGTAACGGTTCTTTGCCACCTCACCTGTAGCTTCAGTGCGCATGCGCGGTTAAGGTCTGTTAGGCAACCGTGACTACTTTTGAATTCAACCAATGGCATGGTTCCAACGAGATTGCGTCGTTATGTCCTTCAATTGGTCCTGTAAACCACTAACACTGCGCTAATCAATGAGATATTATTATCATCGCTAGAGCCCGTATAACGTATAATCCATTGGCTAATTTTTGAAGCCAAAAAGCCCATTGGTTCTGCCCAATTAATATTATATTAAACCACTTACGCCTTAACACTTAAATAATATTCCAGCGCTAATCGTACACAATGCTCTGGTCAATTAATTAATACACATCAAACGCTACAGTTATATTATACACTGTCTGTATACTGCTCTGGTCAATCTATAATACAGTTATTTGGTGTCTGTACACTCTTCTAGGCTACATAGGCCTATACACGTAATAGATGGGAATGTTTGTATTAATACAAAGGGAATCGTTACAGTCGACAGGACGTCTACCAGTATGCCATCAGTCATCCATTACTAAATCTTTCACATACCTTTCCTCTCCTCGTCATCTAGTCATTTCCTCTTTCAAAGTGTAGAAACGCACTCAAGCCTACGCCGAACAAATCACTAGAAAAATTTAACTCTCCAATGACTTCCAAATGTTCATTAGTTCTCCGTCTGTGAGAACGCTTGAAAATGTCTAGTCTTATGCTTTTCCTTCAGCAGCATTCCATTTGAAACTCAACACAGAACTCTTCTAGAATAGACATTTCGCGTTCCCTTTTTTTACAGTAAAAGAGAAAGCCCAACGATACCAAACGATGAAATATGACAGTATAAAATCAAACTTTACTGCTAAGCTATAAGAAATAAAAATTAATGGCAATTCGAGTCTGGTACTATTATGAACTGTTATATTGAAATAAGTATGGTAGAGTGTTTTAAGAAATTTTTGAATTTTCAAGAAACTGAATTACAAAAGATTTATGTTGACTACATCAACATAACTGGAAACTAAAGTACTACGCGTTACTAAACTGAAATTTGCCGAGCAGAACAATATAGCCTATATATCGAAGATGTTTGACTTGAAAATATTTTAATTCAATGGGGCATCTTACCCAGCTCCTGGGATAAGATGCATCAGAGGTCGTCTTGCCCCATGTTATCAAATACAGTAGGGCAGTAGGCCTAGTTTATTCATGCAAACAAAACTCATTGGAGGCATGCAATTAATTGTTCATAATAAGTATGTTTTCGTCTGGTTAAGCGTAGGCCTATAATTGTTTATGATGGAATAGTAGTCCAAGTTTCTGTAGCCTCAATGCAACAAGTAGTCGGTCGTAAAAGACTTTTTAAAACTGGCATCGGATAAACAACAGAAGTGCTTATAGAGCAAGAGGAAGTACACGCCTATCAAGTGTTTTCATAACATGTTTTTCTTTAGATTTCTCCCTCTGGAGTTTTTTTATCTGCTCTGCGATTTTCCATGATTGTGTGACTTGTTCCTTGGTTCTTTTTTAAATCTTCGTTTGTGTATAATCTGATTATGTTATGAAAGTCGTGTTTCAAATTTGTGTAATATTTTGACATATTCTCGACTGAATCTCATAGTATTTTTGAGGTTTCGGGTTTTCAGGATGTATTTTCAGAGAACCGTAAAGTCGGTCTGAATCTGACATATTGGTCTTTTTTATACTCTCAGGAAATCTAATGATTTTACATACCACAGACATAAGACAGGAGCCTACTATTTAATGGATGAATTTGTGCTCAATAACATAGTAAAAATAAGTTAATGGCATGTTGTGGTAGGACGCACCTGGGGCGTCTTACCCAATTTGAGAGAGGCATCTAACCCCACATCAGGACACCACATACAACAACCAATAGAAAAAACGGTGTGCAACCCATAGTGACGGCGCCAGCTATATATCCTACAATTTCAGCAGGTCGCGTCAAGGTCATGGGAGTTATTCAGCAGGTCGAAGAAATTAATGTTTCAGTTTGATTAATTGTCGAAGAAATGTTCAATGTTGCAGCGCCTCATTGTTGTTTATTTATTTATTTACTAATGTATATGACAGTGATGCAACTCGTAAACAACTTAAATAGGTTAGTTTCGCGAAGTAATCGGCGACACACTATTATATTTATTTCCACAAAGTTATGACTCAACGACGGCACAGAATACTTAAGTAGGCCTATTTCAATTTTAGAGTTTACAACATAGACTTCTATTGACATACTAGATAAAACGTAGAAAAGTCGTTTAGATCTAATAATAATTGCACTAGTAATCTTATGCCACAGATGTTGACGCTTTAAAATGTAAAGAAGATATTAAACATTCCAAAACATTGTACACAGCAGTAGGAAGTAAGCAGGCAGGTCATTAGGCAGGTCAAGAGGAAAATAAGCAGGTCAAATGAGCTACGGCAACCCATGGTGGCGCCGCTACTGGTAGCCCACCAAATTCGCAACCCTATGTAGGCTATGATGAAATCAAATCAAATCAAATTTATTCGAAGCGATTCCATGAACAGTGAATACAGTGAATACAATGTACACGTGTGACTACAGTCATTAACAGTTTACATTTCGTAAGCGCCATTAATAAGAAACAAAAATTGAAGAGGTTATAGTCTAACAGGTTAAGTAATAAAAATCGATTCGTGGGGAGAAGAAGCCCAATGGGCTTATCAAGTCTTCCCCACTATGATGGAACAAACTGATAGAACTTGAAAGGAAACATGATCGTAATATCTATTGACCGATTGCTAAAGACTGTAATTAAACGATGAGCGTTTCCCGCCTCAGCATTTCACTGGTTGCCTTGGTCTGACCTACATACATGTTGATCTGACGCTGAACTGAAAATAACTCAAGAAACGCGACCTTCGTAGATTTAATATTGCCTAAGAAAAGCTTAATGAGGTCGTGTCTTTGACGCAGAGCTATTACTTCGAACATTTAAACGTCGTGGGACTCAGAAACAGAATGAGTCTATTGTACATTTACGGTATGATGATCAAGAGGACAGAGAAAGCACATATCTTGGCCTTGGCCTTCATGAGCCGAGACAAAGGAAGTGAAGGCGCTAACACTTCATGTCTAAGGTTGCCTCCCTGGGTTGGCTTTCGGTTAATGCACCTTTCAATTTCCTACAGGATTTGATAATGAAATCAGATCGAGGAGATTACGAGCTAAATTCTTCTAATATAAAGACTTCTCGCGCAGTTCTCATAACAAACACTACATCAATCAATGGAAATTCCGAATGAAACGATGTAAAACCTCGAAATCCGATGGGCTGATCCTCAAGTCGTAATCAGTTTACGCCAAGCAGACAAGGAGAGCAGAGCAGAGAAGAGCAGAGGAGAGCAGAGGAGAACAGAGGAAAGGAGAGCAGAGCAGACCAGATAAGAGCAGAGCAGAGCAGAGGAGAACAGAGGAAAGGAGAGCAGAGCAGAGCAGAGAAGAGCAGAGAAGAGCAGAGGAGAGCAGAGCAGAGGAGAACAGAGGAAAGGAGAGCAGACCAGACCAGAGAAGAGCAGAGGAGAACAGAGGAGAACAGAGGAAAGGAGAGTAGAGCAGACCAGAGAAGAGCAGAGCAGAGGAGAACAGAGGAAAGGAGAGTAGAGCAGACCAGAGAAGAGCAGAGCAGAGCAGAGGAGAACAGAGGAAAGGAGAGCAGAGCAGAGAAGAGCAGAGGAGAACAGAGGAGAACAGAGGAAAGGAGAGCAGAGCAGAGCAGAGCAGAGGAGAACAGAACAGAGGAAAGGAGAGCAGAGCAGAGAAGAGAAGAGAGCAGAGCAGAGAGCAGAGGAGAGCAGAGCACAGGAGAACAGAGGAGAACAGAGGAAAGGAGAGCAGAGCAGAACAGAGGAGAACAGAGGAAAGGAGAGCAGAGCAGAGAGAAGAGCAGAAGAGAGCAGAGGAGAGCAGAGCAGAGGCGAACAGAGGAGAACAGAGGAAAGGAGAGGAGAGCAGAGCAGAGAAGAGCATAGCAGAGCAGAGAAGAGCAGAGCAGAGGAGAACAGAGGAGAACAGAGGAAAGAAAGAGCAGAGAAGAGCAGAGAAGAGCAGAGGAGAACAGAGGAAAGGAGAGCAGAGCAGAGCAGAGAACAGCAGAGCAGAGCAGAGGAGAGCAGAGGAGAACAGAGGAAAGGAGAGCAGAGCAGAGCAGAGAAAAGCAGAGCAGAGCAGAGCAGAGCAGAGCAGATCAGAGCAGAGGAGAGCAGAGGAAAGGAGAGCAGAGCAGAGCAGAAAAGAGCAGAGAAGAGCAGAGCAGAGCAGAGGAGAACAGAGGAAAGGAGAGCAGAGCAGACCAGATAAGAGCAGAGCAGAGGAGAACAGAGGAAAGGAGAGCAGACCAGACCAGAGAAGAGCAGAGGAGAACAGAGGAGAACAGAGGAAAGGAGAGCAGAGCAGACCAGAGAAGAGCAGAGCAGAGCAGAGGAGAACAGAGGAAAGGAGAGCAGAGCAGAGCAGATATGACTGGGCTTACAGAACACGTTCCAGTCAATTGCTTTAGTCGAATGTGGGTACTAATTATAATCAGAGTTGTATTGTCTCGAGACACTGTCTCGGTCTCGAGACGTCTCGAGACAGGTTTTTGATGTCTCGGTCTCGGTCTCGGTCTCGGACCCCACTGTCTCGGTCTCGGTCTCGGTCTCGAGATCATTTCTTGACTTTTTGAAAACTGTCTCGAAGCGAAAGTCTTGTTCTCTTGTAGAAGCGGTTCCAAAGTTCTCGCACAAACTGCATTTTTGTTCGGAACTTCGTACAGTATTACGCTATAAAATTGTCTTGTGCCGAACGGATAATGGCTAAATATTTAATTTCTTTATAGTTTATACAATTCAGGTGATCGGCTGATTTCAGTGACTTGACTCTTGTATTAGACTTCAAAAGTTGAGAAAAATTGTTTCGGGACGTGGGTCCAATGTGCATTTCACTGGTTTTGAACTGTCTCGAACTGCCTCGGACCTGGTGTCTCGTCTCGGTCTCGGTCTCGGACCCCACTGTCTCGGTCTCGGTCTCGGTCTCGGACCCCACTGTCTCGGTCTCGGTCTCGGTCTCGAGTTTTATGTCTCGTATACAAGTCTGATTATAATTAAGCATCGACCTCAGAACGAACGCGTTTTGAGTGCTAGCAGAATATAAGAATGAAACGTTTTCTCATTTATGCAGCAGTTTTGTCCGTTCAATCTTTTCTTTCGGGTGCAACAATTTTTATGCTAGACATTTGCGTTGCTCCATTGGCGGTTAGCACCATATCGAAAAACCGTGCAACAAAGCCATGAACGAGCGTCAATGTATTTAAGGAAAAGCCTGGATGTGGAGCACATGAAGTGTTTTGCACTGCATTACACCTCGTTCTCAATAGTGTCCTCAAATGAGTCCCTCGATGCGATTGCGTGCGACTAGAGAATCGCTGGAATACATGGCAGGTCTGGAAAGGAGGACAAGGACGATTTAATAAGATTCGGCGATCCATCACTACAGTAATCCACAAAATCATTGTACATCTGTGAATCGTCACAGAGTTTCAAAACGAGTGGAACATGGCCGTGCGAAGAATAACGTCGTGTTTGTGAGTTGCAGACGTAGGGTATACAGCTGGGTTAACGATCAAAACTGACGTCCTTTGGATATACATGGAGGCCCAGCTATGGATCGCTGGCATGTCCTTATCCCCTACTTTTCCAATCTTCTTCCTCATCCTCCTCGTCATCATAATAGCTCATTCATTCATTCATTCATTAAAGTATTTAAATAGCACCTCTTCAGGTAAATTACGCAGAGGTTCTATCGACTCCATCACTGCCAAAAAGAACAGTTTTCAAGCGCTTATAGAATGTGTCAGAGAGTGACCCAGGAAACAGGCGCAGCTCAAGAGGGAGGCCATTCCATACCGCCTGGACTACCACAGAAAAACCGCGACTTTGCAAGACAGAGGTATGGGCAAACGGGACCGAGAGTTGTCACCATATGTGCCAACAGTACCATACCATTAACAGCGCCGTTTGATACCTCATGAAAAAGGTTTTCTGTAGTCTCACTGGTGCTACAGAGGTCTAAAAGAACTACAAGTTCTCTACACACTAATGATACTGAATAGTCAAACTGGACAGAGGTCTTCCAATTACGCTCTTTGTAGACCCGATGAATTCCCATCAACAGTGAAAGCAGGCCTACCTTTGACGCGTATAATAGGTCTATTAAGTCTTGCGGAGACTCTTCCGCCCATGCACCGCTCAGCGTCATTAGAACATGCGCCCCAGGTCGCACCCTTTCCAACTTCCCATGAAAAACGACAAAAATTTCATACTAAGCATACTTTACAAAATACGGTAGCATATATACGCTAGTTTTGGCCTTTTAACGAACGGTAAAGTACTCATCAGCAATTGTACCCCAGATATTAGATTTATCTGCCTTTCTTTTATGTAACTCGCTGCATTTTGTCAGTCTGTTCCATTTTAAACGAAGATCTAATATTAAGAGTTCACCGTCCAGATTCTTCCGCCATAAGCAGAATTATGCAGTAACCCTCGTACCTCCTGGTAACGGTCACTGACTGAACATACCAGGGTTAATAACTAAACAAGACGCATCCCGATGTTTCCCCTCCCGCATTCCGTGACCTGTCTTCCAATTAATTCCTAGTGCACTGTTTGACTATAGAACCTCTGCCAATTGCCGATTGAAAAAGCCTGCTTTGCTATAACAGGACCTAATCCACGGCTTTCAGGTGGCAGACGCCATTTCTCTTCATTCACCAAATGGTATTGGTTACGGAAAAGACAGTAGGATCCATGGGCGTTGATGTACATTAAATGGAACCAGGCATCACAACTGTGGCCGACGATTCTAATGCTATACAAAGCCTACTGTAGATGCTTTGCCATCGTCGTAAACAAAAACACACAGAAACTCAAAGGGATAGTAGCTCCAGAAGGCATATTAGTACACAGCGACTTGTGACACACGCGAGGTTATTCGAGCAAACAAGGCTAAGTAGCGATATTTTGTGGGCCTGCTTCCGATTTGCACTAAACGAAACTGGCGGCCAACACGCCAACACGGCTCCCAGCGAATCATCATTTGTCGTCATCAATTATCGTCATCATCATCAACAACAAAAACAACCAGGACAGTAATACCAGGCGAATAGAGATCGGCTTTAAAAAAAGCTAGAAAACGCACTTTTGCGCATCAGAATTAGGTGTAGTCCTACATGATAATGGCAATCCAAAACTAGACATTTAACCTGGACGAGATCAATAGTGCTGTGCATGGCCTTCCAAACTTTTTTTGGCGAGGGAACCCTTCGTATTTTCTGGCGGAACCCCAATCTCAACTAAACGTATTGAGGCATACATAGCGCCTGAGAAACATGCTAATATAGGCCTAACTAAAAAATACACTCATATAGACAGTTCATTTTAAAAAAATCTTCTCTTATAAATTATGCAAAATTAAAGTGCACTGTTTTAAAAGCACGACTCATGGAGCACAATATTGAGAGTACATGAAGTTCGAATGTGTACAGTGCTTTTGTTACTTCTCATGCAATTTTTTAATAATTGGCTTGATGCTAGAAAGCTGGATTCTTATGGCATGGACAACATTTAATCGATTTCTATATATTATTTTTGTTGCAGTAGGCTACAATTTGAGAATCATGTTTCGCACAAATACGTTGTGGTAATTGTCAGAAGCACGCAGACTGCACATTTCGCAACAGTTGGGTATTCTTTAATTAGCCCACTCCAGAAATCGATCAATGAAAGTTCATTGAAATTCTGCTTCATTTGCGAGTCCGAAGTTATGTCAATAAGAAGTTCGTAATCTTTAATAGAAAAGTTAGCTGGAGTTTCGGCTACTTTGAATGGTTTCGAATCATATTATTATCACCCTTCATCGGAGGAAAGTATTTAACCAAGGTCCTGAATATAATCTGCAATTTCTGTACGAATATTTTCGTCGAGAACACAATCCATTTCAATAAAAAAAACTCGCATAAGGTTGGAAAGCATTCTACATTACTAGATTCAACACATAAGGCTCAGAACCTCAGCATACGTGACAGTTACTCAATTTTGGCAAAACAATTAACCAGCAAACTAAAATAATTAAGTGCTAATACTGCTGTATATAATATTGGTTACTGACATAATATCATATCATGCGAACACTTCCAAAGAAAAGACTCTCAGAAGCTGCTAAAGACATCAAGTACAATCCACTCATCAGTACATCAAGTCAACATAGGGGAGTCAAATCCTATACACGATTATGAGAGAAAACTGTGCTTGTGAGCAGATGGCCAACGTTTTAACGAAGTGCCATAAGTTCAGACCAGGCAGAGTGGCAACATAGACTCTTCAACATCGCTGCAGATCACCTTGTGCTGCAGAGTAGAGACCTGCAGTTCTATTTATTTAACCCTTCTCCAGAGAAACACATCAGACACTCTTCGACCTTGGGACTGCAATGGCTCTCTTGGCCGGAACTCTCAGAACCTTGAGTGATCTGATGTTGAATCTCTCACGACCCACTGGTTCTGGCGGATTTTAGTTAGGCCTTACCGTCGATGGGTAGGACTTCTGATAAAAGACCGTATAAATGGACCGTCGTCTTCTGGTATGTTCACCCAGGCCCGCCGAGAGGGGGGGCAGAGGGGGCAAATGCCCAGGGGCCCGGCGACTTTTAGGGGCCCGGGCCGGGCCCGCAATCAACTTATGATATATATTATAATAAGATATACAAAGTTTATGATGTATATACAAAGTTTATGATGTTAAGCCTTATAAAATGAACGTAACACGTAACGAGGGGGCCCGGGAGGGCGGAAAACGCGGCTTGTGACCATTTTCCTTCTGACAATTTCACGGAAAAGCAAAAAAAAAGAAAGAAAAAAAGGTCATCAGAAATTTTTTTGTGGAAGTAAGAAAAATATTCAGTTTGTTCAAAAAACGTTAAGGGCCCGTGACTGGTCTGC
Source organism: Aporrectodea caliginosa (assembly GCA_020284085.1). Classification (NCBI taxonomy): domain Eukaryota; kingdom Metazoa; phylum Annelida; class Clitellata; order Crassiclitellata; family Lumbricidae; genus Aporrectodea; species Aporrectodea caliginosa. The sequence continues at coordinate 3,304,139 of JACEVL010000415.1, read as the reverse complement.
CTAGGGGCCCGGAATTTCTGTCGGCGGGCCTGTGTCCACCTCTGATGAATCTTACTCGAAGACGTGCTAGATAAAGTGCAACTTACAACTACAGCCATGATTGAATGATAAAGTAACAAATTTTTAAAATGTGTCAAACTGCATTAGGCCTATAGGCCAACGTAAGCCTATCTCACTTTAATTATTTCCCATATATAAATATGGTATTCCTTTGTATGTCAGGTTTACCAATTGAGAACAATGAAAAGCGAGCATTAAAAATAATGGGAAATGAACAACTCAATGAATGGATGCAATTTTTTTAAACTGCATCGATTCCTACTCACTTGAGTTTTCATAATTCCTTTTTCAGTTGAAATGCTTAAACAATATGCGCCGAAATATAAAAAAGTATGAAAATCAATGACTGAAAGCTTCTAAGTGATTTAAAAAAGCAGTCACGGTTTCAGTAAAAAAAATGTGCCCATTTAGTAGTCAAAGTCTGTTAGAAATTTCTAAGTAATCGTTGTTGGATGAGATGCTTACGACCCTCCCTAGATTCTCTATTTGGAGACCCTATAGGCTTTTTAAACCCAGTCCTCGTAAACATAGTGACATCGTGTCGCCTAAAAGTTAATGTCCACCTCAGCCAAAATTTCGAGAGTCCCATTCTTCGTTCATATTTTCATCGCTCTACGTTGCACTACGCCATTAAGATTATCCAACATACATGTACATTCTACAAAACACCAATGTATAACTCTTACCTTATGAAGAGCATCTTGCACCGATTGTCAGTTTAACACAAGACAAGTGAGAACGGTCGAGAATCCTGTTCTAAACTCTAATAACTCTCTCTGTCTCTCTCTCTCTCTCTCTCTCTCTCTCTCTGCGTGATTCTCAGCAGTGTTGTCGCCAGCTTACACTCCGAATATCATGACGACTAACAATGCAGAGAAATCGTGTACAGACACAGACCATATCGCTGTTCAATCGTCAACTGTGACCATAGCCACCATTACCACCCGGCGTCGCTGTCATCATGTCGCAGATCGCTGATGGAAGAATGACAAGTTGCGCCCAACATTATTCGTGCGCTGTCTGCAAGGGCGTCTCTCCTCCGCCTGTCGATGCATGTGGTCTTAGCGGATTCTCGCAGCGCTACTCTGCTACATGCAGAATGCTAAACTATGAAATGCTATTATACAACACACACACTCCACTATTTCATACTATATATACTAGACTCAAAGCAGCTACGCATCACCATAGGGATCTTAATTAAACTCAATGCATCTACGATGGACAACAAACGTAGTTTCCTCCGTATACAGTTAGATCTGTGATCAAACTCTAAAGTCCACCAATTAGCCAAGCTGCAGCGTTTGAAACGCACTGAAGTCGACTAATACGAGAGAGAGGCAAGCCCGCATAAGTGGCATTATTATAGTTATCTTATCATATGCTATAATTGCTTACCCTATCCTGTTTATGCTGTCTGATCATATTCTGATTTGTACATACAACATACATATGCATAATCGCAGACCAATTTACAAGAACAGTCTCGTCACCTGTTGCTGCCTTCGACGCCCTGTGATTTGGACCCACTGCCGCCAATCTACATGTAGCTAATGATTCCGTGGATGGCTTTACTGTTTGTTGTGATTTGGCTCAGAAACACTGATTATGCTGTTTCCTTTCCCGCTTCCAAGAAGCAGACGATTATTTTGCCTAGACTCAAAGACGCCAAGGGATGGATGATGATGACGTGGCTAATTTTAGTCTAATCTTCAAACCCTCACAGCGCCAACTGTCTCATCAAAGACGCCGATGACACTTATCTGTTAATTGGTTCCTCCCAGGTGCAAACAGAAATCGGCGAATATGAACACATCTCAACTTGGGCAAGAGACAACAATCTCCTAATCAACAAATCAAAGACACGAAAGAATATGAGGAGGGTCCGTGCGGGCATCTTGGTCCCCCCCGGGTCATACCCGAGGCCGAGAGAGTAGATTCAATCAAGGTCTTGGGAATTACCCTTCGATCTGACCTAAGAATGACCTCACACGTGGACTCAGTACTATCAGCATCTTCGTCGTCCATGTATGCCCTGGGGGTCTTGCGATCGCATGGTCTTCGCCTACCGTCATTGCATTTTGTTGCCAAGATGACAACTATTGCAGAACTTATGTATGCCTTCCTGGCATGGTGGGGCTATACATGGAGTACTAAATATAGACCACCGAAGATAGAGGAAGAATAGAACAACAGATAGCCAGGATGAAGCGCGGGGGCCTTATTGGCCCTGACGCTCCCACCGCTGCGGAGCTGGCGGATGGGGCTGATGCCCGACTATTCACGGCTATTAACACGAATGAAGGTCAAGTATTGCATGGACACTTTCCTTTATGCCGCCTCCGCCTCCGTTATGAGCTATAAGACCGAGGCCACACGGTTTCCTCCTCTCAGCTAAAAATGATTGTAATTTTTCCCCTGTATTTTTTTCAATCAATCAATATTTTATTGGTCCAATAAAAGAACATTACAAATTTACTAGTTGCAGTTTTTAAGAAACAGAAAAAGTTCTTCGTTGGGGATGAAAGGCGGACCTGAATGGACCTTGTTACCAACTAAGATTATTAAAAACATATAAAAACATCTACTAAACACATCATCTTCAACCTAGACCTCATTCGTTACCTCAGCTTACATTGCCACTAATCTAATTCTCTTCACCCATTTGGTAACTAACTGTCAGCGCTGAGACAATTTTTGCTACGCGATTTCTGCCTGATATTTATTACAGGTTGCGAACTGTCAGCTTGAAACTACGAATAAACGAAATTGATTGATTGTTTTATGGAAGTCGGCGGAGAAGATTGTGTCGATGCAGTTGACATGCTATCTGGAAACCAATTCTTTCTTACCTAAAAAGCAATCTTGTTTCCGAAGGTTTCGTTCCACAAATCCGGTACTAACCCGAATTGTTACTGATCTTTTTGGGACCGTTGATCTAGATCAGGTTACTTTGCTTGTTCTCTCTCTCTCTCTCTCTGTGTCTGTCTCTGTCTGTCTCTCTGTCTCTGTCTCTCTGTCTCTCTCTCTGTCTGTTTCTCTGTCTCTGTCTGTCTCTGTCTGTCTCTGTCTCTGTCTCTGTCACTGTCTCTCTCTGTGTCTCTCCGTCTATCTCTGTATGTCTGTCTGTCTCTGTCTGTCTCTCGCGCTCTCTCTGTCTCTGTCTCTGTCACTGTCTGTCTCTGTCTCTCTGTCTGTCTCTCTGTCTCTCTCTCTCTCTCTCTCTCTCTCTCTCTCTCTCTCTCTCTCTGTCTGTCTGTCTGTCTGTCTGTCTGTCTGTCTGTCTGTCTGTCTGTCTCTGTCTGTCTCTCTCTCTGTCTCTCTCTCTCTCTGTCTGTCAACGCTGTCGACCAACGCATTCTGCAGTCGTAGTGCGCCTCGAAAAGTCATTTGGCATCGTGGTCATCCTCGACATTGGTTGTGGTTGTGCTCGTTCCACTCTGACCGCACCCAGTCCTTGGTTTTGGTTCTACCAGGTCAACTTGGTTCCTGATCTCATTTCGGCTGCCACAGCCCACAGGCTTCTATCCTAGGTCATCTGTAACATTGTATCCTAGGTCATCTGTAACATTGCAAACCTAGTTCATGTTCTATCCTCCTTGTGAGTTGCTGCTCACCAGTATGCATACACAGGCAGAGCCGGATTAACCGCAAATAAGCCATGGCTTAGGGCGCCTCAACGTCATTGAGGGCCCCCAACTGTCAGGAAATATAAAATCAGATGGTACATTGGTTGTTTGACATGGCTTGTGCTCGTTTCACTTTGACCGCACCCATGCAGTCCTTGGTTTTGGTAAATCTACCCGGTCAAAAGTCTTGGTTCCTGATCTCATTTCGGACTGCCACAGCCCACAGGCTTCTATCCTAGGTCATCTGGTTTTTAAATCTGTAAAAAAAGTTTTGCACGGCTTTCCGGTTAGGGCCCCCTTGTCTTAACCCTGCCCTTGGCTTAGGGCCCTGATACCCAGGAGTACATTCATGAACATGCTGCAAAGGCGCATTGTGCGTAGATGTCATCCAATCGCCTCCGTATTAATCTCGGAAAAGTGGAAAACCTTAACTCAACTGGCTTGGTAGACCTAACCGTTGGAAAGTCGAAAAGATAAATATGCATAGCTTTCAGCTTTTGGTTGAAAGTTTCCCAATATAAATGTAATGTAAATCTTCGAAAATTTCTCAACGCCCACAAAAGCCGCGTCAAGGAGACCAGTTTATTCACCGGCGCTGTCTCAAATCAAGTCCGCAATAGCCAAGCTGCTCTGTTCGTTCCGGTTCCAGGTCAAAATCCGGGGAGGTCAAGTCGAGAATGCCTCCAATGCCTCTCTCTCTACCCTGTGCGTGATCAGGGTATAACACTGGACCAGAAATTGACTTTCTCTTACCATGAAAAGACAGTAAGTATATAGATTATCGAGCATACTTTTATCAACTGTGCCAAATCTGCACTATACGTCACTCGCACTCTTCTAAGTCGTTTTCTACTCTGATGCATGCATTCATATGCGACGGAGTTGACTATAATAATGCCACTTATGCCGGTCTGCCTCTCTCTCGTATTAGTCGAACGATAGCTCGGCTAATTGGTGGACTTTAAAGTTTGATCACAGATCTAACTAAATTCTAACTTGTATGGAGAAAAATATACGTTGGTTGTCCATCGTAGATGCATTGAGTTTAATTAAGATCCCTATGGTGATGCGTAGCTGCTTTGCCGGTTGTATTTCTTCTATCATGGGCGTATTTAGGGGTGGTTTTACGGGTTCAACCCCCCCCAAATAAGTTTCCGAAAAAATTTTTTATATGCTTTTACATGCAAAATATAAAAAAAACCTGAACTTTTGCGACGATTTTCAATGGAAAACCCCCCGAAATCTTAAAACCCCCTCCGAAATTTTGTTATGGCTACGCCCATGTCTTCAATCTTAGATATCTATAATAATATGTAATGTATTTCAGTGCCATCGTACATGGGCGTATTTAGGGGGGAGTTTTACGGGTTCAAACCCCCAAATAAGTTTCCGATTTTTTTTTTAGGCTTTTACATGTGAAGTACAAAAAAACTTAATTTTTGCGACCATCTCCAATGGACCCCCCAATCTGAAAACCCCTCCGAAATTGTTTCCTGGCTACGACCATGCCATCGTTACCTGGTTGTGAATCTCTTGGCTCTGCAACACAATGTTGTCTGTATGTTTCCCGTTCCATGCATGCAGCCACAATGCAACATGGAAGCACCGCTGTAGTCGGTCCCTCATTCTGAGACAAGCCTTGCTCTACTTTCCATGCCTATATTTGCAAATATTATCTCTTGCTTCAAGACATCGAGCACATCTCAAGTAATTACACAGGGAAACAATACAAGGGAAAGTCTGTGCATTCTGTCGAAGTCTTTTGTTGTTAAGTCGGTAACGCCTCTGGTGATTTTTCTAAAGAGGCGCGCGCTACATAAGTATGCACTTACAAATGATAATGCTTACACATAATATGTGTATGATATTATCATATGCATGCATGTATCGATGCATACCTACATAGGTCTGCGCATATATATATATATATATACATATGCAAACTTGTATACATGACCTACATCATGTATGACATAAACACATACATAGGTCTACATGAATAATACATTCATACATACATATTGCGTACATTTAAGGAGTGGCGTCAACTACTCTAAAGCTGAGTGCAGGGCCCCAGCTTATTCACGAGCGCTGCGTCGCGTCAATGAGGTTGTCCAGTTAATTGCCTATCGTCGTACGTCATCCTCGATGCAGCGTACGTCATGAGCTCTGAACATTGTGGCAACTGTTAATTGTGAACTGGAATCCTTTGATTGGGCTCTACATGTGCGCGGGAGCCCCGGCGGTGGAACTTTTCTACTTAGCTGAGCAGCGGTGTGCTTACTGATCATCTACTTGGTTTGAATTACTGCAGTTAGTTAGTTGGTCGTCTAGACATGGAATATAACACATGTCAGCTACTTTATGCTGACTTAGCCTATATGGTGCTAAAGTCTTTCGTACCATTTAGACTATATAGTAGACAGCACTTTAAAGCCTTTAACACATTTGCGATCACATGGACAGTGCTTGTTGCGAGGTAATTAAAGACGCTATATTAAGTGTCTCTACATGTATATACACACATGCGTACATTGTTCATACGTACGTACGTACGTGCTGAGCGTGGGATTACGGGATGCCGGAGACACTAAAAGGGTTGATGGTCTATCTATCTATCTGGCTGTCTGTCTGTCTATCTATCTATCTGTCTATCTGTCTATCTATCTATCTATCTACCTACCTAGCTATCTGTCTACCTCTGTCTGTCTGTCTGTCTGTCTATCTGTCTATCTATGTCTGTATCTATCTATCTCTATCTGTCTATCTCTATCTATCTATCTATCTGTCTATCTATCTATCTATCTATCTATCTATCTATCTATCTATCTATCTATCTATCTATCTATCTATCTATCTATCTATCTATCTATCTATCTATCTATCTATCTATCTATCTATCATCTATATCCAGCTATCTTCTATCTATTTCCTTTGTCTCTGTCTCTTTCGTCGTATCTCTATATATCTGTATCTACCTACATGTAGATCTCTATCTCTGCAGTGTGTCAGTCGTCATAATCAGCATCTCTTGCTACCTGTATTTCGATATCCATCTTAAACTGAAAATGAATCAATGAAACTATATCATTGTGTCTATAAGAGATCAAAATAATTTAACGTCAACACACAATTAGCTTACTGGATGTTTTGACAGAAAAACCTTTGACTAAAAGTAAAATATACAAAATATATAGGCCTATATGGTTGACTCTTTCAATTTGCCACGATGGTCGTAGTGATAAGTTCTTATTTAAAACTAAAACCTGTTCCTGTGAAAAGCTAACTGGTACAAAGAAGTTGTTTGTCGCTGCAGACTAAAGTTCCCACCCCATTCTGGGTACTTCTGTATCGGGGGAATATGAAATTGCATATTTTGATTACTGGTTAGTCTGGTCGTGCCTAAGTCATACACCTACATAACAACACCATCGAACTTCCGATATCAAATATCCGGTCTACAGCAACAAGTCGCAATGCACATATTTTGACGACTTTAGTATCCGTGTTACTTAGTGCAGTCTCGGCGCGTGCCTAAGATAGCCAACACTAATGCATTGTTACGTGCGACTATACGAAGGCCCACAAAGTACGACTACTTGTCAATAAATCGACAATCTGTTAGGGTATACATCGTAGGTGTTATTATTCGGTCTACTGTTTGAAGACACGCCAGCAGACAATGGCACACACACCTACACGCACATCCGCAGAGACGCAGACCGACATGCGTGCATTTGTATTAGACATTACCATAATCGTCAACTATAAACTTCTAAAGCGCCAATTATAAAGCTAATCGCAGGGCACCAGCTTATTCACGATAGAGGATGGAACTGTGGAACTAGCACAACACTTTTAAGTCGTTTAATGTGTATAATTTCATGCAGCCGGAGTTATGAAGACAATTTTTATGCCTCAGCTACAGAGCGTTGCCTTACTAAAATAAAATATCTGCTTAAATGCAATCTACGTGGATTATAGCTGTTCAGACAGCAGCCTCTCATCAAAAACTTCTTTACCATGACATAACATAGCATAACCAGTCTTTTCGCTCGGAGTTTATTGCACTGGGAGCGCCTCTGATTGGTGTTCACTGTGAGAGGAGCTTTATAAATTTATAAATACAATACAATAACAAGGTTTCTAAGTGGTTCAGAAGACGTTTAGTCTGTGTTAAAACCATTGCAAATAAACCTGTAACGTTTAACAGACCATTCTCCCTAGCTTGCTCTTAAAAGCTGTGATAGTGTCCATTGAGACAGTACTATCATCCAAGCCATTCCACGACTCTATGACTCTTGCACTGAAGAATTTCTGCCCTAATGTTCCTTTTGGCTTCTTAGATAATTTACACCTGTGTCGGATTTAATAGCCGCAACAACAAGAGAATCTTTCATTAGAAGATATAATGACTTTTCACTTTAAAACGTTACGCTATTGATAGAGCGTTCGATGCAAAGGTTGATAATTACCACACGAATGACGAACCATGCACGCTCTGCGTCAAGACTCTATAGTCCTTCCTATATTTATACACAATAAAAAATGCGTGATCGACGGTCAGAAATACGCAGAACCTATTAATACATCTAAATAAATTTAACTGTCTGCATGGCGTCTGAAATCTATTTAAAGAGGCAAGAAATACACGAAGGATAATATTCGTTTCTTGACCTTGATCGTATTATACTGGGTCCAATGCAATTACAGGTTGCACATATTCTTGCGTACGTACACAGGTAAAAATGTGACAGCTAGAGAGAAGAAGTTACAGGCTGTGATTGAGAGATACGAAGAAAGAAGGACATGGAGAACGAGACAGAGACAAAGAAACGTACTGAGACAGAGAGAGGTTAAGGAGTACTTCAAGTGTTCCTGCAAATAACTCCTGCAATGCGTCACTAAGTGACGTCATTGTGCATATCTATGCATCAGCGTCAACCAAAAGCGCGTTTCATTGGCTGGCACCTGGCTCTGCTCGATTGCCTTATTGCCAATTATTGTCTCGTTCTAATAAATGACTCGTTAACGCTTGGAGACAATTACCAGCCGCTTCACCGGATGAGAAAAACTGGTCAAGGGCAGGGAATTCTGTAGGGGCAGAGAAAGGCAAGAGGGGAAAGGCAGTTGGTGAGAAGAGAGGACGAAGGAAGGCAAGAGAATTATAAGCCTTGAAACAGAAGATAGATTTCTTGAGTGGAACTCGGCAGCCGATTGATTAGGGCGCTCGCCTTGCAACGCGCAGAGTCAAGTCCTTCGCTCACAATTGCTCAGCGCCATCGATCGGTGCCTGGTCATTAGACGGTGGCGCTTACAAAATTAGCGTACTGGTAATAAAGGTGGAAATGGAACGGACGAAAACTGTGGCAACTTGCTTTACCTTACCATCGCTAAGTCACTAAGGCCCACAAAATCAGACAATCAGAAGAACCTGCCTGATTCATTAAATACATATGATGACAACTTAACGACGAAAATTATGATGACAGTTGTAATGACGATGATGATGACAGTTATAATGACGATGATGATGATAGTTATAATGATGATGATAATGACACTTATAATGACGATAATGATGATGATAGTTATAATGATGATGATGATGATGATGATGATGATGATGATGACGAAGATGACAGTGGTGATGATAGTTGTTGTTACACACCATTATTGTTCTTCTCTTTAGTGACCATTTCGATGACATGGTTACATAATTGACCATCTCTCTCTATTGCACGTGATCCAACAGAATTTCATGATTATGCCGCTTCAGTAAACCATACACTATATATATATTATAAATATATATTAAAATATAAATTTGAGTTGACTAGATGCATATGAACGATAGGGCCTACTATATTATATATAGCATATCATATTCCTCTGCAATTATAGGCGCCGTATAATGATGACCTAAGGGCAGAGACCCCGATACCCGGAGACTGTGAGCAGAGAGGGAGCTGTACGCCCTCGATGATGGACGAAAAGGGAAAGGAGGGCGACTAATTGGGCCTCAAGATGAATCTTATATCTGTGTAGGGTGTAAAAAGACAAAATGCGACTAACGACTGCGGGTGCCAATTTTGCGCACTCTGTCTGTCTCTCTCCCTGCCTCTCTCTCTCTGCCTCTCTCTGCCTCTATATGTCTGTCTGTATCTGTCTGTGTCTGTCTGTCTGTCTGTGTCTGTCTGTGTCTATGTTGTCTATGTCTGTCTGTCTGTCTGTCTCTCTGTCTCTCTCTGTCTGTCTGTCTGTGTCTGTCTGTGTCTATGTCTGTCTATCTCTGTCTGTCTGTCTGTCTCTCTGTCTCTCTCTGTCTCTCTGTCTGTCTCTGTCTCTGTCTCTGTCTCTGTCTCTGTCTCTGTCTCTGTCTGTCTCTGTGTCTGTCTCTGTCTCTGTCTCTGTCTCTGTCTCTGTCTCTGTCTCTCTCTGTCTCTGTCTCTGTCTCTGTCTCTGTCTCTGTCTCTGTCTCTGTCTCTGTCTCTGTCTCTGTCTCTGTCTCTGTCTCTGTGTCTGTCTCTGTCTCTGTCTCTGTCTCTGTCTCTGTCTCTGTCTCTGTCTCTGTCTCTGTCTCTGTCTCTGTCTCTGTCTCTGTCTCTGTCTCTGTCTCTGTCTCTGTCTCTGTCTCTGTCTCTGTCTCTGTCTCTGTCTGTCTGTCTGTCTGTCTGTCTGTCTGTCTGTCTGTCTCTCTCTCTCTCTCTCTCTCTCTCTCTCTCTCTCTCTCTCTCTTTCCGCTTAACTTTCAATGCAGCAATTAATTATTTCCTGAACCCTTAATATTGAAATTAAAACGTAACAATAATAATGGATGCCGTGTTAGAGCGTAATATTGCCCTGATTTGTCAGCAATTCTAACGCCCGCATTCGAATTGGAAATTTCTGTCACATCGATGAATCATTGAGTTTTCTCTGTGCAACTCTACTACTCATTATCATCCTTATGTTCATGTTTAGAAATAATACATTTCCATCCATTTCGAAAACTATTTTATAATAAGTAACTCAAATGCATTCGCTTAATACTCATGGTTCGAGTAAATATGTTGTTCCCAGTCTGAGTGCGCTCGAACTGCTTGTCTATTTAAGAGATTGCAAATTCTTGGTCCTCGATTATGCATTTTGGTTTATAGAACTTATTAATTTATTATCATATGATACTAAGATGGAAAACAGTTTCTGTATTCTCAAGAAAAAACTAAAAAGTAACAGTTGTTAAACTATTTTGATGCTGATGCGTAAGTAATTGGACAATGGATAAATCTTCTGCGGTGGAAAATTCCGCCTCAGAAGTAACATTTTCGACACAATTCTGCGGCGAAAGACCTCTGCGCATGTGCAACCGTCGGCGCATGCGCATTGTTCAAAATGCGTTGCTTCCATGGGGTCGTGAGGGTCGGTTAGTGTCTGGTTAGGCCTCGTGAGTGTCGGTTAGGGTCTGGTTAGGCGTCGTGAGTGTCGGTTAGAGTCAGGGTTAGGGTTAGAGTCGTTTTTACATAAAATGTGAAAAAAAGTTCCGCCGCAGAAGTAAGTTTTCGCGGATTGCGTGGTGGCATTTTCCGCCGCAGAAGCACCACGCTTAGACAATAGCCTACATCTTCATTTGCTGGCATGTCCTTAGTCTTATTTTTCTACCCTCTATCCCAACTATCACATATAGACCTACTGCTCATTATTATTTTAACAATCGTCGCTATAGATACTTTACACTCTGTACTCTGTATATTATAATTATTATTTACCTGATTATCATTATTGTTATTGTTATCATCATTATTATTAGTATTGCTACTACTATTATTAAAGTATTAATAAACTGACAAACACATGTATAGAGTAATAATCAAGAAAGAGGAGGCCAAGATTAGTTTAAGCTATTGGCTTTTCTTGATTCCTCGTGCGCAGTACTTGTTAATAGGGCCTACATGATTGTAACCGTAATACTTGTTTTGTGCAATAAACAAATTTCAATATCACGCGCGTGCATTTAATCGATGCGCTTAGGTGACATGCATTGTCTCCGATTGCTGGGTGTATTTAGTGGCTACGCATCGAATGCCTGCGGAGGATGTTATGACGTCAGCTGGCGCGCAAACTATCACTTGGCGCTTGAGCGGGAAACGATATGTTGACACGAACCGGTTTAAACCAGTCTGAACTGGTCTGCTGCCTTGTCGTAAAAGAGCCTGTAATAAGCATTTGCAAATGCCATGATCGCCCAGAAGACTTTTGGTACAGGTCTCTGTTGAGTGCTAAGTTTAAAGTTGCACAGTTACAAATGTCGTTGATAGATTCGTGCGTTTGGATACTGTGATACTGTGATTGGATACTGTTTAAAGTACTGTTGTGATTGAACTGTTTGTTTGAAATAATAGACAATAGAAAATTGAAGGCTGTTTGCCTGTATCCGATTTAACGGTACCCTATAATTCGAGCAAGTCCACGACTCTAAACTCGATCTGTTGACAACTTAGGAAGTCTTCGACAACATTCGTCTCGGTGCTATCTGGTTCCTTTCGAACGCCTTATAGGTGCTTCACTTTCTAAGAAGTGTGTTGTTATTCATTTCGTTTGTTTTCAGTGTTGATGATTTATCTTTCATAACTCGGACTATACTGTGTTGTTGGTCCCTCTGTGTCACGATGCAAATCACTGTAATACTATGATGCATTATTCACAAGTGTTCAATCGTCCATTATTGTTACTGCGTCTGAAATTTTCTTTAGGTGCTTTGTTTGTTTCACTTTGAAAGAGGCAAATGTATGAACCTGAGTGTATACCGTGTTTTTGTTTGTGCATAGGCCACTGTACGATGGACGAGTAGGACCAGAGACCAAAGAATGAAGGGATATATATGCAAACAAAACGATCCTCTTCAAAGATAGAAATCGTTATTCTCCTCCGGTCCCTGTTCTCTTTCATTGTCCCAGAAGAAAGGCCGCAGTCGATCATTCGCTCATCACTGGCTTTCCATTCATCATCCATTCCAACCATGCAGTAACAGATCAGCAACACGTATTATACAGGATACTACAGACAGACAGACAGACAGACAGGCAGACATAATAACACAGACGCAGAAACGAGATGCATCGATCGTGATGTATACGTCTATTATACAACCGATGCGGAATGCATATAAATTCGTCATTGCATAAATAAAGACAGACATTATAATGTATGTACGCTTGTATACTATGTAGGACCCTACGTACATGTAGGTCTTCGTATGTACGTATGTATGCATGTGTGAGCAAGTTCATATATACATATATTCATTCAAACATAATACATAATATATATACGTACATTCATGCAGACAAATCATACAAAGAGTGATGCAGCTAACAGGCAGATTGAGGTTTGTCACTCAGGTTTCACTAAACGAATATATATATATTATATATATATAATATATATATAGAATCAGACTTAAATATCGATATATAGAAAGAAAGACGAAAACGCACAGCGACAGACAGATATAGAGCCAGACAGACAGAAAGACAGACAGACAGACATAGACGCAGACAGACAGACGTAGAAGCAGACAGACAGTCAAATCTCTTCATCCTTCCGACTATACGGTGCATTTTCATTTCAGAGCGGTAAGTGGAGCGCCCCATGATGAACCTCTGCAAACATGGCCAACCGGAAATGGTCAATAGACAGCTCTTCTTCCGTTTCCGCCTGCTTCCGGCCAATATTGACGCCTCATTGATCCCACTGTTGCCTTTTGGACAGGACTCTGCTGCTGTATGTCCAGTGTCGTCCTTGGTCTTCTGGACTGATCAAGGATCCCGATGGATGCGTTCCTGTGAGACGGACTGGACTGATAGCTGTGTTTTCGTTGATGATATCTTCATTTGAGACCATTAATTGCGTTATTAAGTCCACAAATTAGCCTAGTATCGTATTAATTTATTATGTGCTATACTCTGCTATTTGCTTTACAATGACATGACATGAATTCTACATATCGTGTGTTATATTGCATCAAATGTCATCATACTGCATCATGTGTCAGTGTCACAACATTATATCCCATCTGTCGCATCCAGAAGTTGAAATTGAGAAAGACTTCATCGCTGTATCTAATCTAATCTAATCTAATCTAATCTAATCTAATCTAATCTAATCTAATTTAATCTAATCGAATGGCTTCTATGGAACCGTTATCATGATGCCCAAGACGTCAATTGATGGTCGCTTCAAATGAAATCACAGGTACCAATCAGAATCTACTGGAGAAGAAAAGCAGAAGCCAGATATGCAAGTTGAAAGATGCAAGTTGAAAGAGGCGAGTCTTAAGCATAGAACGAAATGAACTGGGTAGCGAATTCCAACCCTTCGGACCAACCACCGAAATACTCTGAAACCCCAACACTGCTTGGGTGTGGGCACTCGGGCACAGCAAAAATCACGGCGTGTACTGATCGTGTGCAATGTTTTAATGTATAGGCTACATAGGATGTGGCGCGGAACACAGAACACGTTTGGTTAAAATGTATTGCACTGTGGACTAACTATTAGGCAGATTTAGATGGGTGGGCATGCAGTTAGGGCAATGAATAGGCAGAGTATGCTGCTATTTAGGTTTTTTGTTACAGTTCTGACAAGAGAGTTTTGACCCATTTTTGTAGTTTGTGCAGGTATCTCTTAGTGATGCATATGAGTAGCGAGTTACTGCTGGAAACCATGCAGTGAATTATCTAGTTGGATTGAGTCTGTACGAGGCAAAAGAGACCTGATTCTATGAATATCCCATAAGCTGATGTTCATAAGCCCCGAACATGGTTAAAAACAAAGGATGATGATTAAAACAACGCACTCTGTGCTCGTTCCGTATGATTGACAGGTAAGCCACCCAACTGAACAGAAATAAGCCAATAAAACTTGCAGAGTTGTTTTCCTGTGTCTAGACGAGGGAATTCAGAAGAATTTTAGAAGGATTCAGAAGAAGTTGATGACTAGCTGTCCAAGGTTGAAGGACTTCAACAACCATAATTTTATTGCTTGGAAAAAAAGAGGTGGAGAGAGAAAAAGATCAGATTTTCTTTGAGTTTACTTATACTTGCTTTGTGCAACAGCATATCATGGAACCGACCAGAAAAAAACGGGGAAAATAATTTGACTTTGTTACATCTTGTACTGTATGGGCAATATGAAGGCGATTTATTTTTATAAATATTTAGAACCGGAATTAAGGCTGCTTGTCTGTGAGACAGTTGGACGACATATGAACGCTTTCTAGTCAACTTTGACGACAGGTGCCTCTGTCTAGGTCAATGGAATGCAGCATCGTCGCTTCATTTGTCTGTCCTCAGCACCGCCTTCTGGTTTATCCACACGATCCCTAGATGTATGGGAAGGGCAGGAAGCCCCTCAGATATAGACGACCCAATATTTTCAACGCCTGAATATTTCTGCGCGCGAGACAATATCGTAATACTGTGGCAAACGCCCGAATAGTTTCCGCTCTCAACACAGACAGACCAGAAAGACAGAAATACAGACACGAAGAAACAGACGACATAACCAGGCACACTTGCATTGAGAAGGCAACCAGGCATGTATAGGCAGCCAGATACATAGACAGGCAATGGGAATAGACTGGGAAGAAGAGGTGGTGATGGAGACAGAGGACATTTAATTTGATATTACGGTCCATCGATTTGATCCAACTGTGCACCGGCTTTTCTTCTCCTCGCCAGCCTGTCATTGTCTTATCGACGAGTTCAGATCGATGAAACGCGTCCTCTCTGATTTCAATTGCTACCCAGCACAGGTTCTCGCCAGATATTCAGGGTGGAAGAGGGACAGAGTGAGACAGAGAGAGAGAGAGGGAGGAACAGACAAAGAGACCGGGAAGAACCACGAAATGACCGAGGGAGAGCCCTCATAAGCAGCTACTTAGGCCGACACAAAGAAAACAAGTGGTACGTGCGCCAATTTGACGACTGCGCGGACTGAGGCAGACATAGCTGTAGAGAGAGACAGCGACAGAGAGTGAAGCTGAAGAGAGACAGAGACAGACAGACAGAGGCAGACAGAGAAAGAGAGAGAGAGAAGCTGAAGAGAGACTGAGACAGACAGACAGAGGCAGACAGAGAAAGAGAGAGAGAAGCTGAAGAGAGACAGGTACCGACAGAGAGAGACAAGAAGACAAGGAAACAGACAAGGGCACTTAATTGCGAAAGGTCAGTTTCGAAGAACGAGGAAGGGGAAACCAAACCGAGAATAGCTTTTCTAAAGGCAATGTATTATATATACATCATACATCATATTATATACAATGCATTATTAGTAGCATTTATAGTCCTGGCACAATGTTATTTCTTGGAACAGCTAAGCGAACCTGACGCCAGAGGATTGAGAACAAATGGCTCTACGCTGCGGCGCCAAAAGCGACAAAGCCTTCGCTTCACAAAGAATCTACTTGGTTAATTAACACTGAGGTTAGGCACATGCCGTGGGCTGTAGCCAAGATGGCCGCTTGTTTCTCCAGCGTCTCATTTTCGGAGTTTTCTGGATAATTTACTTCCGTTCTGAACTTCCAGTGTGACCTTGTATGCCTTTGTGGAGTTATTTTTTCTCTCTGAGTGATTTGGACGGCAGTTACAGAGGTTTCGCGCGAAAACCCGGACTCATTCAGTGAAGCGGTTTCAGGTTATCACGGTATCATACTCCATTTGAAAAGGCCAAGAGAGGCCGTTGATTGGTGCTGAAGATAGGTCAATGAAGGGCTAGGACCTTGGGATGCGTTTATTATCCGGAAAAAAGTATTGGGATGGGCCAAAGGGAAGTAGGTAAGTAAGTAGGTAGGTAGGTAGGTAGGTAGGTAGGTAGGTAGGTAGGTAGGTAGGTAGGTAGGTAGGTAGGGTAGGTGGGTAGGTGGGTAGGTAGGGTAGGTGGGTGGGTAGGTGGGTAGGTAGGGTGGGTGGGTGGTGTGGGTGGGTAGGTGGGTGGGTAGGTGGGTGGGTAGGTAGGTAGGTAGGTAGGTAGGTGGGTAGTGGTGTTGGTGGTGGTGGTGGTGGTGGCGGCGGCGGCAGCAGGCAGCAGTAGCAGTAGCAGTAGTAGGCCTATATATAGTAATGAAAGCAGTGAAAGAGGTAGTATTATGTATAATTGTATGTAGCAGTTTTTAGTATTAGAATTAGTAGTCGCGAGGCTTATATATTATCCCTCAGGAATAAATTAATTTTCTGGAGAATAAAAGCAGGTAATAATTATAATGACAGAATAGCAGACTTAGTTATGCACAAGGACAATGCAAAAAATTAATACGGACAAAGGCGACATTGTTGGGCCTTCTATTGTTTGCTCAACGCCTGTAATTTAGCGCAGCTTTTAGGAACGAAGCGTTTCCAGGGCCGTTTTATCCACTAGGCACAGTAGGCACTGTGCCTAGGGCCCACGAACATTTTAGGGGCCCACGAAAGTCTGAAAATGAGATATTGAAAAAATAATTTTAATGGTTGAATTTGGCACGAAAATGAAAGAAATTTCAAATTCTACTTTAATAATTTTTATAATTGCACTTAAACAGTCTAACTTTAAGATGTGAACTTACAGTTAAGTTAAGCTGTTCAACAGCCTAAGTTATGTGAACTTTATGGCTCTTTGCATTAGCAAAATCACATATAAGATCTTCAAATGTCATTTCCCGCATTGACTGGTTTTCAATTGAAAGTAGCGCAAGGGAAGATAGTCCAATCGTTGACCGCAGATATTTTTTGATAAGCTTGAGTTTCGAAAAAGAACGTTCACCTTCAGAACGTGTTCCAAAAATGGAAAGATAGATTCGAAAAGCAATATCTACATTTGGAAAACATTGTATCACTGCAATTATTCTCTTCAGAACTTCCGTCCAGTATTTGCACAATTTCACCTTCTCCTTCTGCAGTTCTACATCAATTCTAGTGGACTTCTGGCATTGCAAAATCATTAACAGAGCAGCAATATGGTTCTTCGATTTCTCATGTGAGCTAATCCTTGCAGTAGCATTTTTCCAGTCATCGAGACCAGTTGTAAACTGATTGTTATATTCATTGGCACTGCCAGCATTGGAACCGAATAGCTTGCACACATAACAAAACACTTTACCACATGAAGGAGCATAAATAAGCCAATCTCTTCTGACAATTTCTCCATTTGTCAATTTTCGCACAAAATGTTCTTTGTGTGCATATCTTATCTTATCACCATATTGTCTACCCTTTAAGAGAAAATCAGATTCCAAATTCTGTGAAGGGATATTATCTGCTTAATAAGTTCTGAGATCTGCAGTAATCTACAATTATTGCATCATTACATATTATTCTAGGGTTCTCATATATGTTAGCGCTAAATTTGCTTGGAATTCCGCCAATTCTTTGAACCTTTTAAAAGTAAAATGCGTTAGGGGTGCAAATTACACATGTTTCCCCTATTGCATTTAAACCTTATGGATAAAAAGTAAATTAAGATTTAAAATCAAACTGGGTGCACATGTATATGTGAATCATGATTAAACATAATTATGATGTCAATAAATAATGTGAATGCGTAATTTTGCACTTAGCTTCAATGCAGAGCTGGGAGTTGGGGCCTACGAATGGAAGAGTGCCTAGGGCCTACGACGACCTTAAAACGGCCCTGAGCGTTTCATTTATACAAGGCCTTTCGAGACTCTCTCGGGTGCTCAGTGTAGACAGGCAGCTTATTATTCTCTGCATCATTACAAGGGAACTGCAGCGCTGAATAGCGTTCCCGTTGTTCAGCACTAATTAACACTATACCTGTCATTCAGCGAACGCATTAACTCCGTATGCTGGTCTGTATATATATTCGTTTATTGAGAAAAACAATCTGACAAAAACGCAGAAATGCTAACATGAGTGATAATGAATAATTAAAGTTCATTAGAAAGTCTTAGAATAAACTAGTAAATATTTTTTATATAACATCTGGGAATAAATTGAGAGTTGTCCTTGGGTGGGAGAGTATGGTTGTGTGCTCTAGGTCTTAATTGGTGAGAGAGACGGGTCGGAGTGGAGGTAGGAGTTGGTGAAGTACATGCTTGGGGTTGTGCAATATGGAGAAAAAGAGTTTTGCATCGGCTGTATTGGCAAGTTCAGAGACTGTTGGAAAGGATTGCTCCCTGTCGACTCCGCGTTTATCCACAGGATTAGATGCCGCATTCCATTTTAAATCATTGCATTGGCTGCCCATAGAAAAGCGAATAACTTACAAGACCAACTTAATTGGGTAGAGACAAGACTAGATTTTTCAACCTCTCTGTCTTCAGTCTATGCTATACAATACAATTAGAAATTTATAGCGCGATTTAACAAGACAAAGTCTTGCTCTGTGTTCTTAGCCATGCTGGCTCCAAAGACCTCTTTGCATAATTCAACCCGGTTTTCTGACTGTCTCAGTCTGACGATTCTGTAGACAAGGACAGCTGTCGGCAGGCGCACCCACACTGCTATTGGTCCCATGGACTCTGGAGCTCTCAAACGGCAGACGTTCGATCTGCGAAGACTTCAGATTTCGACAAAACTCATTTTCGTCCTCCGTAGGCTGTTTCCTTGTCTTCTCGGATACCCTTCACTGCTTCGATCGGACTCACCCTGGAATTTCGCTTGCACAACAATTTTGCACATCAACTCGAGCCCACTGTGCCTGCCCCTGTTTTAAACCTTCTTCTTGGAACAAGCTACCATTGTGTATGCGTACTATTGCGCTGGACTCTGCTCAGCATACATTCTCAAACTCTGCCTTCACATAAATTATCAACTAGATACTCATATACATGTGCGGCGCTTTTGTGAGGCAGTTGCAAAGGCGTTACATTACATGCTCTGAAATATATATATACACTGGGATACATCCATGCTTTACCTATAGCTATATATAATAGAGCGGCATTTGCATGCTTCTAGGATTCAGCGTCGCTCAGCGTATAGCTTACATATGAGATTTCTACAATTTCAGAGTTTCAACATAGGCTAATAAACAAAGTTGTTTCTATTTATGAACAAATTAACTTGGGCCTGCTACCACAAAAATGTAAAATTTATGACGGTTTCAAAATAATAATTTCTCCATTTTATGAACAAGCAATCGCATATTAAAACAGCAGAAGTTATGAAATAAAAGCACTGACCAGTTTGAGAGCTCATTTTGGTTAGAAAGAATAAGAAAATCCACAAAAACTATAGTTGCAAGTCACTGCCATTTATCTAGTGTTTAACGACATTATATGTTGACGTCGCCCTCCTCCTTTTTCCAGGCTTGGGACTGGAACTGCCTCGCACTAGCAGCACTACGGGCAGTCACGGAGATATACAAAATATTATTGTAGCCTACTATACTACGAAATGTCGGTTATATCAACAAAAGATTACAAATGATATAATCATTAATAATATGACCTTTAGTTAAACTTTGTTGTTGGCTTTGAAAATGCCATAAATAATTAAGCTCTGATAAAAATGTATAAAATGCTAAATTTTACGGTCGAAATCTAAACCAAAATATGGAGCAGAGTGTCTGAATTTCAGGCTACTAGTCGAGAAAAACTTTGAATAGCATAATTTCGAAGATGATAAAAATTGACGTCTTACTGGAGGCCATAGTAGACGTAGGCAATCGATCTTGTACTGGAGACCCTTGTCTCTCGTCTAACTGAGCAAATCTCTAGCACCGTCAAACAACATTGCAGCTCAAGCCGTTGTTCAGACGTCGAAATTGGAATCCTCTTTGAATAAAATTACCTGTAATACGTTTGAAGAACTTAATGCTTCGCACAATGAAAGGACAGTTGTTTTCAACAAGGAAAATGCTACATGCAAACGAGGCGCGAACAGCATCATATTTTTTGATTCTGTAATTGCTTTTTCATAAGTTAATTAAGGCTTAACACAGCAACATGGGTACAAAAATCAAGTTTGCAAAATGTCAACATGTTACACTGCAGCAAGATGATTGCATAACATATTAAACACTTAGTTGACTCTACAATGCTTTAGGCTGTGTTGAAGAGTATTAATTCGTGACTTAAGGCTCTTAATTTCAGTTGACTCTTAGGCTCAGTTGACTAAGAATCGAAGCCGAATGTAATGAAGTAAAAATGTCCATACCAAAAAGTTGTCAGTTAGAACAGGAAGCATTGTTCTGGAGCAACATTTTTGTCTTTCGGTCACCTTGATTCTGGCTTTGTCCTTTAGCTATTTGCGTCTGCTGCTTCTCAATTCCGCCTGAAACAAAAGGAAGAGGTCTACGTTTCCGTTTACTGAGGGGGAAGGCAGGAGACGAACGGCGAGCGAGGGGGTGGTAGTTCACCGGTTAAATCCGCTTCTCGGAAGGGTAGTAATTTGCAAATGATGCCGGGGGAGGGACGAGGGCGCCGTTTCGAATTAAATAACGGGCTTATACGACCGGAAAGCCCGGATGTTAAAGATGCTCGCGGTACCTGAATCTCTGATGTGATCATTATGACGGTCAATAACGGATGTCGTCGTCGCTAAGGCAGCGATACACTTGCAGCAACGACGGGCGACGAGAAAGACGCCGCCGACGCCGCCGACGTCGCTCTTTTCTTGCGGCGCTTTGAGGCGAGAATACCAGCGCCAAAGCCATTATTTCTGCGCTCAGTCTGCATGCATGTGTAAGTAATGTAAAATAAGGAAATTCAGATACCTTGGTCACACTTAGACTGTAAAGAGATTAAATGCGACAATCGCCCAAAACACGTTCCAGTTAGCCCCTCGTGCACACACACTCATATAATAATTATAGGCCATAACCTATCCGTGTATATTCAAGAATGTAGCCTATACCTCACTTATGGAGACCTTTCTGTGTGTGTTGTACCGATATATATATATATATATATGTGTGTGTGTGTGTGTGTGTGTGTGTGTGTGTGTGTGTGTGTGTGTGTGTGTGTGTGTGTGTGTGTGTGTGTGTATATGTGTTGTATGTACCATGGCTTGACGCAGAATGTCAGGATTTGCGTCGCGAGACCAGACGCCTTGAAAGACTATTATGGGCGCTCGCGATCCTCGGATGATCGGTTATCTTGGATCCATTCGATCTGAGCAATACATTCCAGATTCAAGGAAAAGAAGTCCGAATACTGGGAGGCTATAATGTGGGCGCCACAATCGAGACCCAAGGAAACTGTGGTCGACGATGAATAGACTCCTCTGTCGTTCCAGGGCTGCTACTTCAACAGCTGCTCCTTCGTTCACGGCTGATGAGTGCATGTGGTGTTTCCAGGCCAAGATCAACTCCGTTCGCGCTGTCTTTGGGTCTACTAGGTCTCATTGGGTTGCCACTCCTTTTGGTCTGCCGCATAGCTCTGTTCTCGGCTCAATGCTGTACATTTATACACTGCTGATATTGCACCTGTCCTGGTGTTTTGAGTCAGCTCTTGTGCTGATGATATTCAGGCCTATCTGCATTGTCCGTCGTCTAATGTTCTCACTGCAGCAGTCACAATGCAGCGCGCTATGGAGGCTCTTAGCAATTGGATGTCGTTCAATCGTCTGTGCGTCAACGCTTCCAAGCGCAATTTATATGGCTGGGTAATGGGCAGCAGTTTAAAAAATAGATCCTTAGGCCATATCTGCATACTTCCCTTACTTTGTCTTCACCGCATATGTCCGCAATCTCGGGGTTGTTCTTGATCAGGGACTTACCTTCTCTGAACACCTAAATCCTTTATGCCGTGCTTGCCTTTTTCAGCTGCGGCAATTACGGGTCATTTCCAGTTCATTTTCACCCAACGCCGCATTTGCCGTTGTTCATGCGTTTGTTTGAAGCAGGTTTGACTACTGCAGTGTTATCTATGTTGGCCTCCCTTTGTGGCGCATTGTGCAATGTGCAGCTTGAGAGCATACTTCATGCAGCATTGCAGCTGCTAGGCTTGTTGGTGGTTTTTCAAAATTCGACCATGTGCCGCATTATAATGCGTGCCGTGCTTCACTGGCTTCCTGTTTCCCAGCGTATTGAATTTAGAATTTCGGTCTGGGTCTGGCGATGCCAATCAAGCCCGCCAAGAGGAGCAGAGGGCAAATGGCCAGGGGTACGGCAACTTTTAGGGACCTAGGCTGGGCCCGCAATGAACTTATGAAACATATTATAAGCTCAAGCAAATTAAGTGTTCAACGATCTGTTATGAAGCAAGACAGACTGAATGATCTTGCATCTTCTTCAATCGAATATGATCTGCAAAATCATTGAACTATGATGATATTATAAACGATTTCGCTGCAGGTATATCCAGAAAAGTTGCTTTTTGATTAGCAAAAATTTGAAAATTAAATTTTTTATATTAACAACAGAATAAAATCATAGCTGTATATATAAATATAATATCGTACGGTCGTACCCGCACTTTTATTATTTCATTTTTTTTAAATTTCTCATAAAGCCTAAAGATAGTTTAGAGACCCGTGATTGCTCTGCCTAGGGACCCGTTATTTCTGTCGCCGCCTCTGGTGCCAATTAGGGAGCGCCTCTGCCTACTTGCGCGAGCTTAGTTGCCCACCTTAGGCTTGGGCTGGACGCGAAAATCTTCGCTCTGCATCTCGAGTTCAACTTGTTATTCCCTTAGCGCGCACTTCAAAGGTGCAACATCGTGCCTTTTCAGTGGTTGGGCCGACCACGTGGAATAACCTTTTTCAGATCTCTGTGTACTTTTAGCTAGGGATTCTGCATACACCTTTTACAAGCATCTGAAAACTGTTCTTTATCGCCGGAGTTGAGCTGAGAGCGCCATCCGAGTAGGTTAGGCACTGTAGAAGTTCTTAGATTAGTAGTTCTATTTTAGGATTAATCGAGTACAGTATTTGTAGTAATTCGTGGCGTATAAGAAATGTAGGCTGCGCGTGCACATATCAAATGCTTGTGCGTGGCGCTCAAAGTCAACACTTGAAAGAGGAGAATGCATGTATGCATGTATGTATATGTGTATTTATGTATATATATATATATATATATATATGTATGTATGCATCGATATACTTAATATAGCGCCTTACAACTGCGCTACGTACGTGACTATCTATAGGTGATGTCAACAAAAGACATCTTCAGACAATTTGAACTGTTTTCTTAGCAGGTTCATATGTAATACAAACGCAGACAGGCACACACACACACACATATATATATATATATATATATATATATATATAAAAAGAGAGAGAAAAAGGGAGGGATGGAGGAAGGGAGGAAGAGAGGAGGAAAGGAATACGGAGATAAAGAGAGAGAGGGGGGAGAGAGACAGAGAGAGAGAGACAGAGAGAGACAGAGAGGGAGAGAGAGAGACAGAGACAGAGACAGAGACAGAGACAGAGAGAGAAATATGACTTTCTCCACAGATATCTGCTTCAGCGGTTTTCAAGATGACGACGAAATACGAGATTCACGTTGAAAAGCATTTCGACGGAAGCACTGCGCTGCCAGTCTGAGTCGATAACGAGAATTTCTCAATCCGGAATATTTTCTTGAAGCTTCGATATTTCCAGAACATCGCAACTGTTGAAACACATTTTAAACTCCAAATGCAAAAATGATTGCCTCTAACGATTAAATTTATTTTTTAAAATTTGGACAAATCATCGTAGGTAGCACGGCTTCCGATGAAAACCATCCGGTTTCGAACAGTTTTGGATGAGCTCATTATCCGGGACGAATCAGTGTATAAAGTATTTATTGAACTCAGCATTTTGGGATTATTTTATATTGCAGTTTGGAGAGTATTTGTTACTCGGATGGTCTTTCTGCGCAGCAATGCTAAGTTTGTTTTGTACGCAACAATGCTAAGTTTGTTTTGACAATCTATATGTATATGGCCACCCTTCAGATATAGGCCTACCAAGTACCAGATTATTTCGGAGCCTTATACTTTCTGAAGAGAATAAGAATTGCTTTGAGCGGAAAATCGAGCTTTAGAAATTATGGCTTTTGTCCACAATTTATGGCCGATTTCTCTCAATAATTATTTCTATGAACCATGCCCATTTATTTATAATGCTTGACTTAATTTAATATAGCTAAAGCTAATCAATAAAAGTTACTTAATTTTAATAATTACACTAATTCATTAATTAGGCCTATAGACTTCTAATTATCTGTCAAACCTTAGACTATAGGGCCATAACGATAAAACTCCACTTTCAGTACAATCACATCTATACTGCAATCATTGCTCTGTCTCGCCACTGAGCAGCCAATCCAGCTTAATATATGCCTCATAGTTGATAAGGACGGTACAAATTGCTCAGTCAACGAAACTGTCGCCTAAATCACCAATCAGGCTGTCGAATATTGAGTTCGGTCATTGGACTGATTCTTGTAGAACGGTACTGGCTTCCTGGCGC
Source organism: Aporrectodea caliginosa (assembly GCA_020284085.1). Lineage (NCBI taxonomy): Eukaryota > Metazoa > Annelida > Clitellata > Crassiclitellata > Lumbricidae > Aporrectodea > Aporrectodea caliginosa. Next base: position 3,279,067 of record JACEVL010000415.1, on the reverse strand, counting down.
TCTACATCTATAGGTCGCTGGCCTTGGCTCTGCTATCTCTTGCTGCCGTCTCTACAAATCCTGTGACGTCCTTTGGGTGTTCAATGAAGCCCCATTTCCTTCGGTGTGCTTGCCCTTCGCATCCTCTCTTCCTTTCTCTGTGGGCAGCACGGGGTCTCGAACTCTCAATTGGATTGTGGCTCTCCGAGTTGGGCGATTTGGTTGTGGACTTGGACAAAGAGTTATCGGATAGGCCTAATTTGTAAGTCTATAATCGTATTAATTTGTTGAAGATTCAATTTTAAGTAACCAAACAAGAATTAATGCTACTTATGTCATGGTAACGAAACTATAAAGGTTAAGTTTACCAGGTTTGGATTAGTATTCACTTTTTAAGAAGTAAAAAAGCAAGCAGGTCAGTCATGCATGGTTGTGCATGTTTGAGTGTAAGAATCTATGTAATGTGTGCATGCATATATATATATGTATGCATGTATATATCTGCATGTAGCATATATATATAGATGCATGTATGCATGTATGTATTTATTTATTTATATATGTATTTATATGTATATATGCATGCATCTATGTATGTACACATGTACATAATTATGTGAGATTATGTATGCATGTATGTAGTCTATGTATTATGTATCAGCATTATTAGTATAGGCCTATACAGTGTTTTAGAACGACATCATAAAGGTAGGTCTAATTAACAAAAAGAGCAAGTTTCTTACAGGTTGCTGCAGTAAAACAGTGATAGAAGGTAGTCTTTCTGATACGCGCTACTTGCACTTGAAGCGACCAACATCAGCGCAGTATATTGTTACACAGGAGGGAGAAGCCAATATGCGAACAGGTGCGGCGGCGTCGTCTTAAGCCGGTGCTGGAACGATTCATCTGCTCCAGGGCCATGGCAACCACAGACTTCCTTCCTATCAGCAGAAGCATGGTCTGCTAAGGAACGGCTGCTCTCGACAAGCTACTGTTTTACTGATGGCAGCTCGTAACTGTTAATGCCTGAGGAGTGAAGACAGCCTCAAGATGAAAGGATCGTCGTTATATAGCACAGTGACAAGTATCAACAGATAGACCGGCGATATAATCTAGGATCAGGTATACGTATATCGATTGCATAAGGACAGGGATGGGCAAATTACTGGGTAGAATGTAATTGAATTACAAATTATAAATTACTTATAAATTACGCGTAGGGACCCTGGGCAAGTCCTTCACTCGCAATTGCTCATGCGCTTCGGCGTGAAACTCCGATTCAGTGTCCGCGCTGTAGTCGGGAGTGCCTCTGAGTAGAAATCTTGAAGGGGCGCTATAACAAGTGCTCAACTGCTCATACATACATACATACTTTGGGACATGAAATATAGTTTCAAAATACATGGGAAAATGTAATTGAATTACAAATTGCAAATTACAAATTAGGTGATTTCGAGTAATATCAATTACATATATTTCAATTACTGTGAATCCCTGTATAAGGATACCGAACTTGAACGCTTTGTCGCAAGCTGAGCAGAAACCACAAAAATTGCTAAATCACTTCGCATCGAATTTCCTGTGTCTTATGTGCGGATCTTCCTCGTGTCTCGTGTGCGATTCCCTATAGCATCGCCTTGAGGAATCGCTTGCACACGAGACACGTCTAAGAAAGGAGAATCCTTCAGCGGCCACTCCACAGGGCACAAAAAGACAGCAGCTGGCACGTTGTCTTCCTTTAGCTTTTGGCATAACTTTGTTACAGCCTTTTATATCTTGCGACTGGTCTTCTCCGGCAGACAAAAGCTATCGTGCGGTGACAGAGTTTTTCCGGTCTCACTCCTCTCCATGTCACGCGGTCTATGGTCTGACTATTAATTATATTTTCCGACAGTTCAATGTCTATGGTCTTATTTAGATAGGCTGCTAGCCCGTATTCTCTATGCTTAAAAACCGTCGAACTGCCTCTTGATGGCTGCATTTGCCATCACTTTGACAGGACTTTTTCGGTGAGCAATTCTACACAAAAAGGGCAGCTCTAAATGAATTTGTGCAGCTGTAGAAATATTTTTGTGCTGTTAAAAATAGTTTAAAATGTTCATTGTCTTCCGATTTGGAATAATTTACCATGGCTTTTTAAAGGGGTTGTGCAGTTCTAAAAATTCCTTTTTAAATAGCCCTGCCTTCTGAATGCGTAAACCTTATTAGAACTCTAAAATTTAATCTTTGCTTTCTGTGGACGCCGGTGTGATAGCAGAAAGCACTTGATTAGTAGACAGCCGATACTCCGAAGCAACTAAGAGCAAATGGTTTAAGTCATACAGACTCGATCGTGAACCACTTGCAGTAAAACTAAGGAACACGCTAATGCCTGGCCCTTTCCTTTATGCCAGGCCAGTTAGCTTACATCACTGAACAACGGAGTTAGGGCGTTTTGTGGCCAGTCACTTGCAAACATTCCTTTACATGAAGTCATTCGCTCTTGGATTCAAATTGGTATGTGGGCTTTCTTTATGTTTTTGTAGAATCACAGAATTCACGACGTGAATTTATTATGTCCATGAATCCTTTACTTAGCGCTAGAATCGTCCGTTTAAGTCTTTTCTTAACGTTTTGCGTAGACACAACTGCAGTGTACATTATGCGGCAATGTGCTTAGACAATAATTACACTATGCCTCCTTTTAAGAAGCTCTTCAATGTGCTGAAAGTTGAACAGCTGTACTTCTGGACATCTGGACAAGTGCGACTAGGGAAACGTTGGAAATGTAGGCTAAGCACAAAGTTCACCGGAAGTAAACCCCTCCTACAAAACACTCTCCTCTGCCGGTCAAATACCTACATAGTCGAAAATGTTTGTTCCTTAAGAGACATAAAAGCATATTTAACTAATGTGCGAAGTCTTGCATGATAAGCATCTGTGGTTTCCTCCCAATTCTCTCTAACCAGGCAAAAGTTAAATATCTCAATTCAACGTTCTCCTTGGTACTAAAGTGTCATCAAGTGCGCGTTTTGTCAAAGTCTAGACATTGTTCTCACCTGGGTCTTACACTTCAGGTGATGCTTCTACGACCAAACCTTCAAATATGTCGTAAAGTCCTACAGCTTCGCCTGCCAAGTGTAGGAGGAGTGGACGTTTGTCGTCGACTCGTCGGTGATACTGAGCGCCGTCATGAGGTTCTCGAATCGTTCTGTCCATTTCTTCCACCTCAGTGCCGTTGACGCTGACTCTGAGTTGACTTCGAGTATCAAAGGTGCAAATTGTGGTTATGGCTCAAATTCAGTCATTCTAATGTTTATAAGTTTATCCTCGTCGCCAGGTGTTGTACTTTAGCTTTAACATAATTTATTCCCAAATATTATGACCGATATTTAATTTTCCCGCTCCCTTAATTTTTGCAATCCCGATCGAGGGATTCCAACGACGACGATGACGACAACAACAACAAAGGTACAAGAGTTCGCACATGCCACTACAAAAAAAGGTTAGGCCTGTCTATTTAGCCCTGCAATCTGCATGTCCTCTGAATCCAGAAGAATATATTGAACGCTTTACTTTTGTGCATAGGCGCATGATATATAGAGCGGTTCGCTCTTCTAGGAACACAGGATCCTGAATTTGTCATCGATTTGTAGCCATCTACTGCGCCACATCGGCAAACAGTTGTCGACTAAATAAATCGAATATAGCCATTCACTGATGTGATTATCATTCACATTGGAAATAGGCGCCATAGAAGTTCGTAAGGAATAAATCAGATTTGATTAGCCGGTCTAATTGAAACTCTAAGGCTAAGCTAATCAGGCTTCTAAAGCGCATCCTCAAATCCCGGCTGTCTCTATATAGTACATCAAAATCCATAGCAACCGGATGTATGAATGGAGCATTGGTAAGAATGGAATCGATATCCGCGTCGAAAGAGTCTTTTGGCTCCAGTGCATCCAATCCCTCCTCGTCCTCCTACTCCTTCTCCTCTTCCACCTCCGTTCCACATCTCCTCTTCCTCCTCCTCCTCCCCTTCTCCTATTCCTCCTTTCCCTCCTCCTCCTTGTCCTCCTTCTCCTTCTCCTTTTCCTCCTCTTCCTTCTCCTCGTCGTCCTCCTTTCCTTCTCCTCCTCCTCGTCCTCGTCCTCTTCCGCTGTGTACAGATGGGCTTCCTTCATCGATGGATTACTGTCCTTCCGGTTGCAGTGTCCAACGAAGACGTCAGTTTCTGTCTAATGACAAACGCCAGACGGACAGACAGAGCGACCGACCGACAGACAGTGGCACATAATATAGCTACATGGAAGCAGACAGAGTGAGATACAAACAACATGCGACGGGCAAACAAACATGCAGCTGAGCAAACACAACGATCAAGACAAATTCAAAGACAGACAGACAAGGACATATATATTTGTCCCTGATCTCAAATTACACCGATGAACAGCCAAGAAGGCATACATGCAGAACGGTCAAACATAGGCCTACATACAGACAAACGAGGAAACAAAGGCAGGTATGCCGAAAGACATTCTTCCAAATAAGCAGGTACAAATAGGCACACATACAAACAGACAGACAGAAAAGAAGACAATGAAGAAGGCTACTTCTCAGGATGTCAGTCCGCAGCCAGACAGACTGAGAGTCGAGTGAGGGAAAGAGGGTCGCCAGCAGCATTGCAGCAGCAGCTGCAGACGAAGGGATGTCACGATGACATCTTCGTTCGTCCCCCCCCCCCCCCATTGGGGGAAAGACCTCCAAAGGCAATGAAATATTCATCATCACGTGACAGCGTATGTGTCCCCATCTGACGACAAGTCCTGGCGTCAACAGAGGAGGTTTTTGTGATGTTGATGCGTCAGAAATCACTGGCAGCTGCAGCAGCCGTGGCAGCTGAAGTGCCTGGTCCAGCAGCTGAAGCAGAGAAGGCAGCAGCAGCCCGAAGCATCCTAAATCATGTCAGGTGTCAATGCTGTACGTCGGTTGAATCTCCTACACACATTTGTCATCTGGGGTTCAACAGAGGACAGAAAATAAGACAATCGTTCGCAGGACAATGCCACCGATGAACTGCACGTAAAGGACATCGATCGGTTCCTCTGGCAAACGGCTCTTCACCATAACGTTCTCAGTGAGCAGCATTGGCGCATCCACGTTTCAAACACTGTGAGAGCGTCAGAGAGTTAGAGTTTCTGATACTGGCAGGACCGTATTATCCATTAGGCACAGTAGGCACTGCGCCTACGGCCTACGAACCTGTCCAGGGCCTAACAAAGCAAGTCTGGAAATAAGATATCGAAAAAATTGGTTTATTACTATTTTTATATATAAAAAAATTATAATGCAATTTCCATGTTGTAAAGACTAAAGAGGCAAAAGATAGTAAAAGCAAAACCGGAAATATTGCATTAGCACTTAGTGGATATAATTGTACAGAATATTAAATATAATCAACATTACAAAAAGTATAATTAGATTTAAAATCAAACCTGGGTGTGTTTGTGATTAAGCATGCGTTAATAAATAATATGAATGCGTAATTATGCATTTAGTTTTAATGCAGAGCTGGCAGTTGGGGCCTACGAGACTACGAAATAGTAGTACGAATGCAAGCGTGCCTAGGGCCTACGACGACCTTAACACGGCCCCTGATACTAGATCCTCAGTTTTAAAGCTGTATTGTCTTGTTTTGGTCAGTGGTTCTCAGAGTGATGGTGCGTGAACCTCGTCGGTCTTTAAAACTTAGTAACTGATCATAACAGTCGCGAAATTTAATAAGTTTCAATGTAAAAAGCGTTTTAGTTTCACGGAAAACTGGAATCATTATATTTCAGGTATAGATCCACAAGCTCACCAAGATCAGCGCTTTGCTTTAGCCCTAACGTAGAAGCTTGTTCGACTGAGTGGCATAAAATATGACAAAAATTCATCAGCCACCCACCGTAATTACTGACCTTATTCCTACCTTGCCTATTCTGGCATCATGCAACGTTGGATGACATCTCATCACTTTCTCTTCTCAACAGTCCTCTCTTCGTGTGAAGCATTTCACAGTTGTATCGTACCTATAGATTTATAAAGCAGTTGAAATTGAGCTTCAAAGGCAACACAATCGTGCAATGGCATACGGACAGTAACTCACTCGAGAGAGAAAACAGTTGTGTTAATTAAAAATAGTGATCAATCGTGGCGTGATTAAACTTTGAGTGATTAACCGCCTGCGTGATTAACAGTCGGTGATGAAGTGTCGCGTGATGAAATATGTGGAAAATTATTATTCAATAATTAATTGAATAGGCCTATGTTGAGCGCTGTATGAAATTTAATAAATTTTTAGTAGGCTAAGTTCCGATTCGTTGGCCTATAATTAGTAACGTTCCTCCTTACGTGTGAGTAAGTCTACCTCGATCACTCGATCAGTTTCGTAATTTGTCGATAACGCTTTGTTGGCTTTGCCAAAGCTTGCATTTTCAAATCTATAAGACATCGTAAATCAATAAATCACCTCAAAATTCGATACCGTATACGACAGCCTCTGATGGATCAGACGACTATAGGGGGCGTTCATTCAGCGTTCCGGAAAACTCTTCGTAGATAAAAATATTATGATATTGCAGCTACTGATCAACCCCATCCACAGCTTTAAAATGAGATTAATGTGAGCCAAATTGTGTCATAGTTACTCACACAAATTGACTGTTAACATGATATGTTTGCTGTTGAGTCTTTAGTTAAGATTTATCTTCTTTTGTTCATTAATACGCTTATTTTTAGACCAGTCAAATATTTTGGCTTTCCTCATGAGGCTGTACTGCAAACCTAGGGGGCCCTACTTAGCGGGGCCGTAAGACCCTTTCAGGGTCCCCTGTGTGACTCAATTTTCTCATTGTTTGTGTGCTACTGTTCTTGGTTGGTCACCATATAAAATGATTTGATTTGAATTGATTTGATTTGCATGATTCGGAACCTGGCCAGTGGCGGCACTACACCAGGGCATGCCAGGGCAAATGCCCTGGTAAAAAAGCCTTTGCCCTGGTCGTTGCCCTGCCAAATTTGGCTCCAAAATTTTGCTATACAGCTTTATAGCATGATACAGTTGATACACGCTACACAACTGCAGGTCCATAGACGTGTATATGTGTGGTCTATCAATCACCTGTCGGAAAATTTGAATTTTGAACCACAGTAGAAGCGAACACTCAGTTGTTTGTACATGGAGACACGCTCGATATAGGGCCATGGCAGTGAGTGATGATCCTTCCATTGAGGCATGCATCCACTCTGCTCCAGCGTGTCTGTCTGTCTCTGTCTGTCTCTGTCTGTCTGTCTGTCTCTCTCTATATATATGCATACATATATAATATGTCATATATAATCGCTGTCTCTGTCCTACAGTGTCTCTGTACATGCCATGGTATAATTCATTCGTTTACCGTAGGCCCCTACTTTTAAATATAATACGTAGACGAAAATTATCATCATCAGCCATGAATCCCTTGAAACGTATGTACAGTTCTGGCATTCAGAAAGGGGCAGAGGAAAGTCGAAAATTGAGGTTCCTGTTGTCGGTACTCCTTCCATCAATTTGTTCTTTAAGACGCAAACCTCAGGTGCTGATATTCCTTCAGCTGCAGATGTTTGTGGAGAATGCAGATACAGCGGAGGAAGAAGCCGATAGGCTAGCTATTAGTTCACTTTGCTCCGATGTGCCGACAACTTCCACGTAGAAAATAGACGTCATTAGAGGTGAGGAAATTGACATTACTTCCAGTTCCACTGCTACCTCAGACTGTGATTTATTTAAGCTGGGCCGATCTTTCGATATACGGTACTGATCGGGCACACTTTTCTTCCACTATCGCATCTGCTTCCTTTAATTAAGAGCATGACTTTATCTCAGGACCCATGTCATCCTAGTAGTCCGTTTGAAGAAGATGGAAGCGGGAGGCCTATTGTCAGTAGCAAACACCAGGGTGAGAATTCCCGGGGGAGGTTAGGGGTTCAACCCCTTGTCTTTCTTAGGATCCCACAATAAAGTCTACATTTCACACGCGAACTGCACATAAATCAACGTCTAACCCCTATAGGCTTAATTGCATCTCATATGACACGAGTTACTTGAGCAAATGCGTAAACAATAGGGCCTACCTGAATCAATGGCTCTATTTGTTGAACTTGTTGCTTTTGAAAACTGTTGTGCATGCTACCCAAAACAATATTTTTAGTAGGCCTAAATGCTTTACTAAGTTTACTAAGGTTAAAATTTGCTTTACAAATGTGCAAAAGCGTTCAGCTTCAGAGGGCTTTGCCCATCTGAGCCTCTGACCTGACAAGTATAATAGTGCAGAGGGCCGACTTATGGCGAGCGCGGTAGCGCGAAATTAAATGGTCACGATGCACATGGTGACGGTCACCATATAAGCTCGCGTACCACGCTTGCCATAAATCACCTCTGCACTGGTTACTTGTATGACTGCCCTGGCTATGCCCTGGTAACAAAAAGTGTCTGGTGCCGCCACTGAACCTGGCCAAAACCATCTAATGATTCTAATCATAGTTGCGATGAATTACTGGATGGGCTGGTAACGTAAAAGTGTTGGCTAGCTGGTAAGACAGTAAATGTGAGTCCATCAATATTTTTCCAGTCGTGAGTCGAAGACAATACATTTTAAAACTAAGAAGAAGCAATGCTAAAGCAGTTTCTTAAGCTTACCTGAGAAGCAGCCACGGGTATGAGGTGCAAGCGACTTCGTTTTCCTAGCCTCGGCATATGAGGGCGGGTAGCTAGTCTGCTCCCTCGCCGCCTGATCTTCCCACCGACATCGTATACGGCCAGTGTATACTCATTATATCTGAATTGGCTAAGGGTTGCAGGTGAAGCAGTTATCTCGAACCAAATTTCTGTCCTGTCGGGGATTAGTCCAGACAAAGAGTCAGAGACCTCTCCATTGATAGTCCAGCACGCTGACCACTCGTCCACTGGACACCTAATCCGAGGAATAATTCCTCTTTCAATTTACTGCCTTATAGAAAATTTTATAAGCAACGCGCTACATATAGGCCTATAGATCCTACACAGCTTCTGAGCCAGGTTAAAGAAACCAATTTCCCTTGCCAATGCTGTGGACGTTTATCCAGGTAGGCCTATAAGAAAAGATATTATGTATATTCAGATGTCCGTTTTTCTTCAAGGTATTGCGGGGGTGGAACATGCTGCTGCAAAGAGATACCTGGATCTGTTGGAAAGGCTTAAGAATAACTGAACGTTTCCAGTGAAATTTTAGTTTACCAGTGTAGTAATCTTTCACCTAATTAACCTATTAAAGCGCATAGACTTTGTACATTTGTATGCCTTCTGTTGTCTTAGTTGTGATTCCATACCTTGACGTGACTAAGTGCGCGTCATTAACTGTCTGAGTGATTAACTGTCAATGATAAAATAGCGTGATGAAGCGTCACCAAACCTGGTGCAATACAAAACAAAATTAAGCATAACTAGGCCTTAGTTTTAAACCTTACTACTGATCATCTCGAGTAGGGGGCCATCAAAATTGGGTCTCAGATGGAGCTAAAGTCAGGTAGCATATAGACCCCCTAATCAGCCTAATTAAGTCTCACTATTGAGATCAGCTGCTTTGAAGTCGTCTATCAAGGGCGCAGATTCGTCTGAACATTGGAGAGTCGAGTAGGTCTATTCATCATTTCTTTTTATTTTGTCTGGCTGTCGTCGGCAACCAATCTAATCTCACAACTGTTATAGCGCACAAGAGTCTTTAGAAACTAACATTATGTTGTCTTTCCCCTCTGCAAACGCGTATTATATGAAAGTCTTGCAAGGGCGCAGATTCGTTTGAACACTGGATGGTATCCATGGCTGATTAAGAAAAAATGTAGGCCGTGTTAGAGGTTCTTAAGTTGTGGTGCATGATAAACATATAGACCTAGGCCTATGCATGATGAGGCTGGAAATCCTGTACACGGATATGGAGTGCGAGACGTGCGACATGGGGAAGATTCTTTGCCAGATGTATAATCTTTATATAATGCCCATGGGCGAGAAGACTGGTGTACCACATTAATTGCGCAAGGTCTAGAAATGTGGAGTGGGTGTTGGAGAGTAGAAAGACCTTATAAGACTACTAAAGAAGACACACAAAAAAAGTAGCGACTTTGTAGAGAAAGGAACGAGAGCACTGATCTGAAGAAAGGTCGTTGTCAGAACGTTGCGCACCCGATGACCATAAAAGAGGAATAGCCGACCTTCACAGGACTGATCCCCAAAGTGATCAATTCTGAACCTTCGTTTGAGAGAAAGGACATTGGGCAGATATAGGGCCTAATAGCCGTTCCGAAAGTAAACGGCTCTGTTGCGCTGGTGGCTCTTCACTCCGAACTTCGTTGGTGTCTCTCCGTCTTCGCCAAGTTACGTCCGGATCGCGAACCTCGCAAAAACTTAACGCTGAAATTCTCATTTTAACATTTCTTCATTGGCTATGGTAGGCCTAGCGTTTGCCCTTCTAATCCAACTGAGACTTTCTTTTCTCTCTGGACCGACGGATGATTTTGCCACAGGTTTTCCTTTCTTTACATTTCTAGATATTGGCCTACCTTTGCCTGAAACAATTAAAAAATAAATAAATTCTTAAAGAAATCTAACGAATTTCTGCAACAGATTCTTTTTCAACAAGTAGGCCTATAGGTTACATCAGCCATCATCTGCCTCTTTTGTATGGATTGTAGGTCGGTCATTAAAGTGATTACCAAGAAAACAGATCGAAGGATTGGGCAAACGAACTTGAAAGATTTTACGTGGGCGAAGTAAGAGGCCGGCTGACTTAAAATAGCGTAAGCCAATGTTATGTGCATGTATTCTGGCTTTTTATAAGTCGCATTTCTGACACTTCATTCGCTCTCCTGAAAAAAATGGCATTTTGCGGACACACTCACAACAGCTTCGTGCGTAGACAATCGACGGCGTTGGTCAATGCTGAGAAGTGCAAATACACGCAGCTGACTGCGATGGCAGCTGACGCGTTCCTCGCAACTACAAGCGATATAAAAATACAATCATTGCAAACTGAAAAGCACATAATTTTTCGCTCTTTTGGCATTTAGATAAGAAAATTGAATAGCTAATAATAAAGGTGTTAAATGTTAATTTATTTATTTATTTATTTGAATAAGCGAACAGCAAGAACTCAATAGAAAAAAAAACAAACATAATATACATTAAAACAATGTTCAGAAATGTTAACTAGACAAGTTAATGTTATAAACAGTGCAATAATAAGATACATCGGTTCATAAGCACTAGAATAACAACTGATGAGGAGAAGAAGCACAAAGTGCTTATCGAGTCATCCCCATAGGTAGGAAAACTAGATGGGTAGGGTGGTACTAGAAGCAAAAACAGAAAAGCTACATCAGGAAAGGATCACTGGAAGTCAACAATATTAATTTCGAGTAAAGTAGGATAATTTAGAAGTACTGGGAGACCAATAAGGATTTAAAAGTATATTTAAAGGATGAAAGAGAAAGGGCAGATCGTACAGAAGGATCAATAGAATTCCATAGTTTGGGACCCGTGATACGAACCGAGGAAGAGCGAGCCCCAATTCTAGATAACGCATGACTTCATGTTTCATCCTAGGCATATTCAGAGGTGTAAAAAACCAAACTTTTTCAAAATGAAAAATGGTTTTTTGTTTTTTTTGTTTTTTTTTGTTTTTTTGTTTTTTTGTTTTGAGATTTTCCTATTTCGGATCATAAACTCATAAAAATGGCAAAATACCGTTAAAATTAATCAGATGCATATAGGCTAAATGAAATTAACTAGAACAGTAGAACCGTAGAATGTCATAAAACAAAGTTAACAAGGACCATACAACAATAATTGCCAAGAGAGTTGAAGAGACGACATTTTGGGCTTTTATAATTTTGAAATTTGTAAAAAAAACAAAAAAACCAAACCTTTAACAGCCCTGGGCATTATTAGGAAGGGTGGCCAGACTGCCCGGTTCCCTCCGTCGCTTCCTTTGAGCAACGTGCATTTGGTGTAGGCCCTACTCATTTTGCAAGTCGCTAGAGCGCGCTACTGGAACAGATTTCTTGAAATAAAATGAATCATCCGCCAGAGATTTTAGTGCAATGCGTACCTGTATCGTTGCCATTGGGACGTCTGGATCGACAGCCCGCACGGAATTGTAATTCATATAGTATTGCGCTTAGTGCTAAAATTATATTAATTTGACCTGCAAATTGGGAAGAACAAGAATTAAGGATCTGATGCAATGACCCTAAAAGACCTGGAATTTTATTTGAAACTCTATTGTGAAATATGTTTAATCTGGCTTAGAAACCAGAAAAGTTTTTAACCAACTAATTATCATTTTACACAACTCGTTTGAATTTCAAACGGAAGTTACAATATCGAAAACTATCCCAATATCACATCCTGTAGGCCTATACTCCTCCTTCCTTCCGTATCCACCGATCCACCAGTGAGTAGTTCTCTGCAGGCGCTATTTATCTCGCCACCTACCGAATGAAGCAAATGATTTTTGGCGAATTTACCACGGTAATGTCTTATCCTCCTCCTCCTCATCTTCATCATCATCATCATTGCCTTCGTCGTCGCCACCATCATCATCGCCGCCATCATCATAATCATCATCAACATTAGCATCATCATCATTATCATCGGCGTCGTCGTTTTCGTCGTCGTCATCATCATCATAAACGTCATCATCATCGTCATCATCATCATCTTTATCATCATTGTCATCATCTTTGTCGTCGCCATCATCATCGTTGCAGTTGCTATCATCATCAGCAGCAGCAGTGTTCCTAAATTGGGGCTATCGGATGACCTTGATCTTTCCTTTTAGGTCTACAGGTATAAAGAAATTTTTATGTAAATTTGTAATGTTCAAAGTCACAGCGGCGTGAATCTGGGTTGTGTCTACTTCTATGTGCGCTACTTATCCACGTCTTATGCTCGTTTATACTAATTGTTAAGCAATCATGCGTAGCAGTGCGCCCCTCACTCCCTTACTGCAAATTTAACGCCCTCGCCCCTAACGCCAGCGCCACCCTTATCCATTCCTTTGTTATCATTCGAAATGGTCTATAGCCTACCAGCGGGGCGGATAAGGATGCCTGGAACTGGTTTTGCGTGCCATGTTGGGCGTATTGCAAGGTTCGACCACGTCCCTGACTATATGCGTGACGTTCTGCACTGGCTACCTCTCCCGCAGTGAATTGCTTACAAAGGTCTCGGCTCTGGTTTCCTGGGCTTGGCTCTTGCCTATCTCAGGGAGATTTGTCGCTCCATCCAGGATGTCCAGGGCCGCCCAGTGGCGTAACGAAAGCACAAGGAGGCGCAAAATTAGCTTTCAGTGGTAAATACTACGCGACAGAAATTGTATTGTTAAATTCAATAATTCAATATATTTAATTTAAAATTATGCACAACTTGGTTTCAGTTTAAAATGTGGCAAGAACAGCGAATACCAAGAATCCGCTTGGTCTGACGGTTCAGAAATAGAAAGATAATATTCTCTCACGTTTCGTGAATAAATTACTCGTTTGGTGGCGTCAAAAGCGTTAACTTCTCTGTGCAACGCACAAGTAGGCCTAATATTTTCACGTCACGATTTGCTGGAAACAAATGTTCAGATCTAGCAAATAATAATATTACGAAGGCGATATACAGGGCCTTGGACAGGATTTGGTGGTCCAGGGCCACAACTAATTTTCAAGGCCTTTTTCAAATATCTTTTAAAAATTCAACAGAAAGGTTCAAATCATCCTTCGCATCTTCAAAGCCACGATTTTATAGATAATACTTTGATAATTAATATAAAGTTCTATAGCGATATCAGAAATAATGCTTAACACAGCCAATCCATTAAGATGCTGCTGATCACCCATCGTGGAACGGAGGTAGTTCTTTGTACGATAGAGTTTAGACTGTTGAGTGTTGACAACTTTTGAATTTTACAACTAATAACAGATTTACGAAAAAAATTACAGTTTGCAATAATTATTGAACGTCGATTTCGTCAGGAAATAATTAGAATTTGTATAGCGCTACATTTCAATTAATAACTCCTTAATTCCGTAATTCCCCATTTCAATAAATAACTCCGTAGGCTAATTCCGAAATTCTGAGGCCCTTAATCAAGTGAGGCCTGGGGCCAAATGGCCCCGGTGGCCCCCCCCTGTCCTAGGCCCTGGCGATATAGGTGGAAATTATATGTGCCGACTTCAACTGCCGAGAAATTAATGACTGACAGATGCTATTAAATAACAGAAACCAAAGCGACGTAGTTAGTGATCCGAAGTCCCACTAAGTTAGACCTAAGCCTAGCCTACTGACATTTGTGATATCGTATGGTGAAGATGTTTTCAGTACGGCAATCTACGAATAATTGTTCTAGGCCTACAAAGCTACAACTGCTACTATCTGCTGTCATTTTCATTGCTACTTGCGAAAGATCTGTTAGTAAGCCGGTTGATTCTGATGTAGGCTATGCTATTCACGAAGCACAATGAGCCAGTGTGATTCTCCTTACAGATTTTATTTTATTTATAGTTACAGTTATAGTTAAGGTTTTTTTATTTTAGTTATAGTCAGACTTGTATACGAGACATAAAACTCGAGACCGAGACCGAGACCGAGACAGTGGGGTTCGAGACCGAGACCGAGACCGAGACCGAGACAGTGGGGTCCGAGACCGAGACCGAGACGAGACACCAAGTCCGAGACAGTTCGAGACAGTTCAAAACGAGTGACATGCACATTGGACCCAAGTCCCGAAACAATTTTTCTCAACTTTTGAAGTCTAATACAAAGGGTCAAGTCACTGAAATCAGCCGATCACCTGAATTGTATAAACTATAAAGAAATTAAATATTTCAGCCATTCTGAAATCTTCTAAATGATTCTAAAATTTAAACCAACAAAATTCCATATAGGCCCTAGGCCTATTAGCGAATTAGCGACATAAGTCACATCACTCACCTTGAGAAACTAGATGCTGTTAAAAGAGTTTCGCTTAATAATATGTTGGCTTTACACAAACGACGAACGGCATGCCATTTATTTTGGTTTTCATTGATTTCAAACTGCGTGAATACAAATTTCACGATTTCAGGTTCTTTATGAGACATTTTAAGATATTTGGAAATTTTGGACTGAAAGTGCAAACTTAAGACTGCTTTTTCAATACTCTTAAATCTTAATATCAGAAACACCATTCGGCACAAGACAATTTTACAGCGCAATACTGTACGAAGTTTCGAACAAAATACAGTTTGTACTAGAACTTTGGAGACCGCTTCTACAAGAGAACAAGACTTTCGCTTCGAGACAGTTTCCAAAAGACAAGACTTTCGTTTCGAGACAGTTTCCAAAAGTCGAGAAATGATCTCGAGACCGAGACCGAGAGAGTGGGGTCCGAGACCGAGACCGAGACATCGAAAAACCTGTCTCGAGACGTCTCGAGACCGAGACAGTGTCTCGAGACAATACAACTCTGCAGAGGCGGATTAAGGCATGTTCAACATGTTCGGCCGAACAGGGGCCCCCACACATGAGGGGCCCCCACAAATCAAACAGAAAAAATTTCAATATTTTATCATTATTGTTATTTGTTAAGGCTAATAGTAAAATTGAGCAAAAAATCAGAACAAAAATTTAAATTATTGGAAACTACCCATTTTAATATATATACAAATACACAACTTTCGCAAATGTGTGGGCATTACAAACAAACATATATATATAGGCCTATACAATAAACTTAAACATATATTATACATATACGCATATATACTTATACACATGCACATATATTATGTGCATATACATATACATATATTCTGTCTGGTTTTGAACTTGACATTTATTAATTGTTGTCAAATCACAGTTGCATTAGCAAAGTCGAAAAGCTATTCCACACATGCCGATCCGATCTGGTTTCCAGTCTGGGGAGAAGAGGTTTAGAGGTCGCTATCGTTGGATGCCCGTGATAAACAGTCTTGTTTATCCTTACAATCGGTTGGTGCAGTCAACGTAGACATATTTCAAAGTCTGTCATCCATTAACCTCTGAGAAATGTTTAAATTAGCGGCACTATACCCGTGTTACGCTTGAGTTGATAGAATCACATCTGCCAGGTTGAAATGATCAATTTATGAAGTTCTGAAAAGTCTTCGAGATAAGACGATCAATGTCAGAACAGGCGTAGGTGGCCCGCCCCCCACACACATTATACTCACACACGCACACACACACACACACACACACACACACACACACACACACACACACACACACACACACACACACACACACACACACACACACACACACATGCATATCTTTCTACGGGAATGCTTACCATTAAATATGGTTGCTTTCTAAGAGTTCTAGTGATACGTCAACAATTTTTGCTTTCGCACAAAACGCCACGTTTCAACCTCATTGTCTATAGGCTGTATTAATATTTTAAGTTGGCCGATAATTATAATTAACTCTGAGTTTTCTCACATAAAATTATGGCGGATCACAAATCTACGTCTGATGTAGGCCTAAGTAGTAAAGTATACTAACATTGCATCAATAATTATTAGTAGGCCCCTATTAATAGCAGTGGCGGCACCAGACACTTTTTGTTACCAGGGCATAGCCAGGGCAGTCATACAAGTAACCAGTGCAGAGGTGATTTATGGCAAGCGTGGTACGCGAGCTTATATGGTGACCGTCACCATGTGCATCGTGACCATTTAATTTCGCGCTACCGCGCTCGCCATAAGTCGGCCCTCTGCACTATTATACTTGTCAGGTCAGAGGCTCAGATGGGCAAAGCCCTCTGAAGCTGAACGCTTTTGCACATTTGTAAAGCAAATTTTAACATCTTAGTAAACTTAGTAAAGCATTTAGGCCTACTAAAAATATTGTTTTGGGTAGCATGCACAACAGTTTTCAAAAGCAACAAGTTCAACAAATAGAGCCATTGATTCAGGTAGGCCCTATTGTTTACGCATTTGCTCAAGTAACTCGTGTCATATGAGATGCAATTAAGCCTATAGGGGTTAGACGTTGATTTATGTGCAGTTCGCGTGTGAAATGTAGACTTTATTGTGGGATCATAAGAAAGACAAGGGGTTGAACCCCTAACCTCCCCGGGAATTCTCACCCTGGTGTTTGCTACTGACAATAGGCCTCCCGCTTCCATCTTCTTCAAACGGACTACTAGGATGACATGGGTCCTGAGATAAAGTCATGCTCTTAATTAAAGGAAGCAGATGCGATAGTGGAAGAAAAGTGTGCCCGATCAGTACCGTATATCGAAAGATCGGCCCAGCTTAAATAAATCACAGTCTGAGGTAGCAGTGGAACTGGAAGTAATGTCAATTTCCTCACCTCTAATGACGTCTATTTTCTACGTGGAAGTTGTCGGCACATCGGAGCAAAGTGAACTAATAGCTAGCCTATCGGCTTCTTCCTCCGCTGTATCTGCATTCTCCACAAACATCTGCAGCTGAAGGAATATCAGCACCTGAGGTTTGCGTCTTAAAGAACAAATTGATGGAAGGAGTACCGACAACAGGAACCTCAATTTTCGACTTTCCTCTGCCCCTTTCTGAATGCCAGAACTGTACATACGTTTCAAGGGATTCATGGCTGATGATGATAATTTTCGTCTACGTATTATATTTAAAAGTAGGGGCCTACGGTAAACGAATGAATTATACCATGGCATGTACAGAGACACTGTAGGACAGAGACAGCGATTATATATGACATATTATATATGTATGCATATATATAGAGAGAGACAGACAGACAGACAGAGACAGACAGAGACAGACAGACACGCTGGAGCAGAGTGGATGCATGCCTCAATGGAAGGATCATCACTCACTGCCATGGCCCTATATCGAGCGTGTCTCCATGTACAAACAACTGAGTGTTCGCTTCTACTGTGGTTCAAAATTCAAATTTTCCGACAGGTGATTGATAGACCACACATATACACGTCTATGGACCTGCAGTTGTGTAGCGTGTATCAACTGTATCATGCTATAAAGCTGTATAGCAAAATTTTGGAGCCAAAATTTGGCAGGGCAACGACCAGGGCAAAGGCTTTTTTACCAGGGCATTTGCCCTGGCATGCCCTGGTGTAGTGCCGCCACTGATTAATAGGCCTACTGTGCGTGTATGGGCCCGCCATTTGTGACTCTTTCTTATTTAGGCCTACTGTGCATTGTTTCGCTACCTGATGTAATAGTCAAGATTTAAGTTACATTTAACATCATGCACCATATAGACTATAGCTCAGAGAAAGCGCTTTTGTGAGATACTAAAAATGCGCTATATTAAATGTTTTAATGCATACATACGTACATACATACATGCTGCAGTATGTGACTATAATTATGGTTTTCTCAAGACTCTTAAAGACGAACTTTTTCAGCTGTCTTATGGCCACGTGTTGAGCGCTTCTGAGAGACTCCTTAAGTGACGCTTTATAAATGTCTTGTTACATTACATTACGTTACTTTGGTTAGCCTAATCGTTTGATTGTGAGCCCTACATCTAGAAAAGATACACGCTCAACAGCAACGAATTGAGTTGGGCAGCATGATGATCCATAGGCCTATGAGACAGGTTCCCTGTCATCGAATCCATACTGTAGCTTCTTAATCGTAGTTATTTAGTATAGATGATATGGCGAAGGAGAGACCTGGCCAGTGGCCACCCGCCCTCATATGCCGAGGCTAAGAAAATGAAGTCGCTAACACTTCATACTTACGGCTGCCTCAGGGTTAGCTTAAAGGTCTACTATCTCCTCCTCCGTCTTATTAGTATACATGTAGTTATAGTAGTAATATATATCGTTAAACCGTAAAAGATGTAAGCTGATACTTTAACACTAGACAGGGCAATTATAAGACCTACTGATATTGTACAAAAGACAGAAGGTACGAATTAATAATAAACGAATGTTGATTCTTTAACATAACACGTTTTGTGTGTCCTGTTCTTGTGATTCTTTGGGGCTGGGGCCCCCACAGTTTCACTGAACAGGGCCACCACATTTGTTAATCCGGCTCTGCAACTCTGGTTATATTTATAGTTATAGTTAGTATTATTTTTAGTTATAATTATAGTTATAGTCAGGGGCGGCGCCAGAGGGGCTAAGCCCCCTAACTGCGGCTCAGCCCCCCCCCAAAGTGGGAAATCACTGCAAATCACAGGGAGGAGGGGACAAAAACGAAGGTTTTTGGAGCTTTAGCCCACCCAAACCTGAAATCCTGGCGTCGGCACTGGTTATAGTTAGGCTAGGCCTAATGGATTTTTATTTTAGTTAATTTTAGTAGCCCGATCACTCAAAAAACTTCCAAAAATGAGAACTCCAGCTTCCTTAGGCCCTTTTGGCTAACGTGCAAACATGTCAAAATTCAGATGAATCCTTTCGAAGAAGAATACGAGATTACGATTTATAATTCCAAATCCTATATTGCGACGATTGTAGGCTACCCATAATAGCCTACCCACCAAATGACGTCAGGCGCATGTGTCTTAACCGCTTCCTTGTCTCCTTCACGTTCCTTGTTTTCCTGACCTGATTAAGTTCTAGGCTACCATAGATTAGTCAGAGTACAAGTGTCCTTCACGTGAATGTTTGTGTCAATATGCTCAAATCTATTCCGCAATGGCCCAATGGGATGCAGGCATTTTCGGCCAGTGTCGAAATGCATGCACCTGCATATTTCGAATTCCACACTCGGTCTATGTAGTAGGCTACACTGCCTACACATGTCTTTTGTTCTAGACCTATGTTCACACGGTTGCATCTACACGATTGAAGCATTCTTCATTAAACTCAAACTGTACTTGTTGGCCGTGTTGGAGTCGGTAGCGCCTCTCAGTAGTCCTTTTGAACTTTGAAGAGGCGCTATATAAATTTATGAATGAATGAATGAATGAATGAATGATTATGTTTTAATGCAGATTGAGGCTTTAACAGATGAGTAGACTACATGCTTAATTAATTGAAACGAATGCCGAATGTCGTAGGCCGATTATAACATTGTCATATTAGGTATGTTACGTTATCGTATATATGGCTTCCCATTCGCGCCCGTATCGCTTTCAAAATCTCCCTCCTCATATATCATATCCATTCTGGAACTCATACATGACATTGACATCCATGGTCGTGCCATGCTCTGCTTCAAATCCACGAGGACTCAGATCGGCCACGCGAGGAGACTTTACCGTTCTTCGCACCAAGAGGAAGTTTGGAAATCGTGCTTTTGGTGTCTCCAGACCCAGAGAATGGAACAGGCTCCCAGCTACATTCCGTCAATGTTTAGTCTATCTGTTACCCAATTTAAATCAAAATTAAAAACTCATCTATTATCATTACACTATGACTAAGAACACAGCGCAAACGCGCTTTCGTGCAAGACCTGTCTTGTTAAAGCGCGTTATAAATATCCAATTGTATTGCATTGTATTATGTCGTAAAACTAAACTGAATTTAAATTAAACTAAGCCTCTAAATTTAAATAACTAAACATAATTACGTGTAAAGGAGCAGCGTTCTGTTTGCTTCTAGTGATTGATAAAACCAAAAACAGAACGATACATTCAGCCTTTCATTCGCCAGATGGCGTTGATAAAATTAGTAGTAGGTCGTGATGGGGCCTTGCATGGCTGTCAAACAGTTAAATTCGACTTCTGTAATAACTTGTGATTATCCGTTCATATCATGACTTGTAGCCTACTCGTATTACGGAGTGTCAGTTTGAATTGTAATAAAAGAAGATTATTATCATTTTTACTATCGCATTAACAATTTCTCTTTGCTTGCTCTTATGTTACCATCCTGAGACCTCAACCTGTTCTGAATCTCCTACAAACTATTCTTCCTTTTTCTTTGCTTTCTTCCTATATGTTCTACATAATCCAATCCCAACATTTGTATGTACTTGAGCGTATCATAAGACGCGTTGGTCTTACACATCCTCTGATTTTAGATATGGTACAATGGTACGATTGCAATGGAGCTCCTAGAAATCTCCTTAATGCGGCATGTATTCAGAGCAAGGCCCTTCACCAAAAAACCACTGTTAACACCATATCAGAGCCCTTGGTGCATTGTGGAGATTGCTGCCAAATTAAGAAATGTGATTCTGTGAAAGTCTATTTATGTAACCATGGCTATACCAGAATCTAAGCAGTTTTGCATGACTTGCAATCTCTGTAACAAAAAGTTAAAATACAGTAACCAGGGCTCGGTTAAATGCCTAATATGCGATGTCAGGGTTCATATCAAATGTACATTCCAGGACTTGACACCTGAGCTATATTACTGCCAGTTGTGTATGGAAAGTATTTTTCCATTCAACAGAATACAAGATGATTTAGAATTTCTAACCATCATCAGCGGCCACCATTATGCATATAATTTCGACTATGCTAAACTCTTAACTATTAAAGCAGGTCTTGAGCTGACTACTAATGAAATGCAGTCTGAGGCAGATGTTGATGGATTCTATTATGCACAATTAACCTCACTAAGAACTAAATATTTAGATTCCCTTAGCCTAAACGCCCAATTCGTATCCGCAGGGAGATCTAGCCAATCCCTCCTACACATTAATGCCAGAAGCTTAAAGAAAAATCATGGGACTATCATAACAGAATTATCCCAACTCGCTTTTAAGTTCTCCATTATAGGAATAACGGAAACATGGACTAGCGAAGATGATCAAGAAACGGAATATGTCCCAGGATATGATAACCTACTTAAATCTCGATCCTCTGGTAGAGGTGGAGGGGTTGGCCTCCTTGTTAATAAAGAAATTATTCCTACCCATGCAGTAAAACACTTTCCTACTAACGACACAGAAATGGAGAGCCTATTCATACAGATTAACCATAGCAGTAAAAATGAAATTATTGGAGTAGTTTATAGACCTCCGAATGGAGATTTAGCAAAGTTTAACACAGCATTTGATAAACTACTTAAGATGTTAGATGATGAAAAAAATCCATGCTACATTTGAGGTGATTTTAATATCAATCTACTAAATACTGATACCCACTTGGAAACTCAAAATTTTCTAAATATTCTATTAGCCTATGGTTTCTATCCTTTAATTGATAAACCCACACGAATAACCCAGAGGTCAACTTCACTAATAGATAATATATTAACTAATGTCCACCCAAACGAAATAGAAACTTGCTCTATCTGGATCACAGATATCTCAGATCACCTTCCCGTCTGCTGCTCTGTTTACCCCTTCCAAACTAAACAAACTCAGGATATAAAATTTACAAACCAGCAAGTGACGACCAGAAAAGTTTCTAAAGAATCAGAGCTGAAATTTAAAAACAAACTCCAGAGCTTTGAGTGGAATAGTATTCTAACATCTACAGATGTTAATACAAACTTTAACAACTTTCTTGAACAATTAAAAAAATTGTACAACTCCAGCTTTCCCTTAGTTAAATTACGTAATAAACGCAAATCAGCTAATCTCCCATGGATAACTTTGGCCTTAAGAAAATCAATAGGTAAGAAAAATCGGCTCTATAAAAAGTACTTAAAAACTCGAGGATTAAATAATGAAAATTTTCTTAAATATAAAACATATAGAAATAAGCTGACAGGACTATTAAGAGCTGCTGAAAAGAATTATTATGCTGAAAAGTTGGAATACCATAGATCTAATCTACATAAGACATGGCAAACCATCAACACAGTACTTGGAAGGAAGTCTAAAAGAAATAGCATTTTTGAAATTCTCCACAATAATACTTGTATTAATGACTCAAAATCAATGGCAGATATTTTTAATAACTACTTCAATAATATTGGCCCACAGTTGGCCTCCAATATTCCCTGTAGTACTATGACTCATCAAAAGTATCTAACATCCAGGCCTGGCAAGTCCTTTTTCTTCAATCCAGTAACACCACTTGAGGTCATGGACAAAATTGCATTACTGAAAAACTCCCACAGCAAAGGATATGATGAAATATCTACTGATACTCTGAAGATGTGCCCCTACGAGGTCCACACTATACTGGCAGAAATCTTTAATCAGTCTCTGGAACAAGGAGTATTTCCTCAACACCTGAAAATAGGAAAAATAACTCCAATCTTTAAGGCTGGGGATAAACAAAAAGTATCCAATTATAGACCAATATCTGTCTTATCACCATTTGCAAAAGTATTGGAAAAAATTGTTCAAAGCAGACTGACTCATTTTATTGATCAAGAAAAAATACTCAATGATAATCAATTTGGTTTCAGGAAGAACCTATCAGCTGAACTGGCTATTCATGAGTTGACAGATAAGATTAGTAGAGCTATAGATGATCATAAAATTACGGTGGGTATTTTCCTAGACCTATCCAAGGCCTTCGATACGGTCAACCATAACATCCTTCTTGATAAGTTAGAACATTATGGTATAAGAGGCACTCCTCTAACATGGTTTAAAAGTTATTTAACTAACCGAGTTCAGTATGTTTCAATAGACGATGAATCCTCAGCTCATCTCCTGGTTAGATGTGGTGTTCCCCAGGGTTCTATACTGGGGCCATTACTCTTTATCCTCTATATAAATGACCTTCAAGCAGTAACTGATTTAGACTTAATAATGTTCGCAGATGATACTAATATCTTTGCAACTGGTTTAACTAGAAATGCTATTGTTGGAAAATTAAACTTGGATTTAAACCTAATAAGTGACTGGTTTGCAGCAAACCTACTGTCCCTGAACTTAAATAAAACCTGCTACATGATTTTTGGAAATAAGCAAAACCTAAATTTAGACTTAGATATTAGAATAAATAACCAGAAATTAATTCGTACCTACGAAACCAAATTCCTTGGTGTTATAATAACAACTGACTTGAAATGGGGAAGGCATGTAGATATGATTGTCAACAAGTTGTCTAAAGTAGTTGGGATTTTTCGAAAGATCCGATATAAATTAAACTCAGTTGTCTTAAAGCAGCTGTACCACACATTACTTGAACCATATATTACCTACTGCTCATCCATATGGGCATCACCACACAAAACGGTTAAACTAACTCGGGTCCTTTTACTACAAAAAAGTGCAATACGTATTATCTCCCATTCACACTATATTGCCCATACTAATCCGCTTTTCTCGTCACTAAAAATTCTTAAAGTATATGATATAGCAAAAACTGCAATACTAGTCCTAATGCACAAATCTAGAAATAACACCCTCCCTCATAAGTTTCAAACCTACTTCCAACTCACGTCCCAAATTCACTCCTACTGTACCAGAGGGGCTGAGAAATATGCAATCCCATATGCCAGAACAAGATGTAGATCAAACAGTATTCAAGTTATTGGCCCTCGCTTGTGGAATTTACTGCCATCCACACTACAAGAAATTAAAACATTGCAACGGTTTAAACTTAAACTAAAAGAATTCTTCATAGTGGACTATGGTAAGGACTGATGTATTCTGACATGAGAAATAGACCTTATTGACTTGTATGACTTGGATTATGGAAAGGACTGCTCAGGGAAAATGGACGTTGTCGTAAGAACTTAGAAACATTGTAAAGATAATTTGCTGTTTAACCCGTTGTCTTATGAACTTAGTAACTCTGTAAAGATAATTTGCTGTTTAACCCAATTAAAGTAGACTGGCTTTCTGTTCACCTTCTCCCCATTTCTTCCACTAGTTTGTCTTCGCTCTTCTCTTTCTTCCACTACATCTGTCTCCCGTTCTCTCTTCCATTGCTATCCTTGTCTCCTATTCCTTCTTTCTTCTAACACTTCTGATTTTTTTTTTATATATAACATATGATGTGCTTAAACACCGTTTGGTCACGTGATTGAATAGCACATGTATAGTATAATTACTCTGAAATGTCAACAATGTAAAATTATGCTACTAACTATGGAAAAGATGGGGTCAATGCCCATAAGCTATAGCTTCTTTTTGACTCCATTTGTACAGTGGCTTTGCTGCTCAGTTGGACATAAGCGTTTATTTTGTAATTATTTGTTTCTTGCTGCTGCTGTTACAATAAAGATATATCAATCAATTACAGCGACAACGTATGGTTTAAACCGACTGCATTAACTGCTCGCTAGATGGCGCTAAATCCGGTTCCTTCTGTGGTGACGTTTTTCTGAGTGTGGCATCGGTCTGCACAAGGGAATCGTCTTGCGAGAGTGGTCCGCTGGCAGCCGATGGGTTCTATATATATAGGCGGAGCATAAAGTGAGTATTAGGTGCAGTTTCTGACTGAGAGGTAAGTGAAGAAGAATAAGTTTTATGTGTTAGTTGAATGGCTTGTTGCGGGTGTTTAAGTGCTTCTACCCGTTTAGAATCATAATAGAACCCTTGCAATTTGGAAAAATAAGTTGCAGGGATGTGATGCGTTGCGGTGAAGCTAGCCTGCGCATCGTGGGAGTTTAGTTTATGTAGCGCGAGATTTTAAATGGTACAGCATGTTTGACGTCTCTTTTAGATATATTGCTGGTAAAAGTGTAGTTTACTGCTTGGGTTTCAGAGTCGGTCGAATACAAGTTGGATTGACGAAAAGAATTCTTGCTGAATTGAAGTTGGATTGATTAAAAGATTTTTGCTTAAATAGAAGTGGGATTTATCATTTATGACAAGAATCCTGCGGTAAACCCGTAGTTTAGGTTGCTAAATTATTTTATATCGTAAAATTAAAATGGAAGCTGGATTGAGGAAAAAAATTGGGTAATCCCGTAGTTTAGGTTGGTAAATTATTTGAATATCTTCAATACCGAATTTCATGTTGGTAAGTAAGCAATCTACCTATGTCCATGATAACTATCGTCAATCCCACTTCCATTTCATCGAACATTTGTTTTAATCAATCCAGCTTCCATTTCATGAAAAAAATTAGCCAACTTCTATTTAACCCAAAAATATTTTTCATCAATGAAACTTTTATTTAAGCAAAGAACTATGCGTGGTGCTTCTGCGGCGGAAAATGCAGCCACGCAACTCGCGAAAATTTACTTCTGCGGCGGAATTTTTTTGGACATTTTATCTAAAAACAACTCTAACCCTAAGGGGCCGTTCACATATTATATAACGCAAAAAATCTCAATTTTTTGCCTACCCCCCACCCCTAATAACGTTACATAACAGCAGCTGTGACCCCCCCACCCCTATATTATATAACAGATATGCTTCCTACCCCCCTACCCCCCCCAGTCTATAAGCACATTCAAAGACATACAGTGGACCTTATTGTATTACACAACTGGAAACTTTCATTATTATTATTATTATACTACTCTACGCCCCCACCCCCGAAATTTTATATCTCGTGTACTATTTGAAAACTTGTACTACTACTAAATACATTATCCCCTACTTATAAATCATTCATCACATCACTCATTTATCACCTCATTCGCTCATTCATCACCTCATTTAAGCTGCCGTATAACTTACAACACCACTATTCTAATTATCTTATTTTCAACTTGTAGCTGTCAGAACTGAGTCAATGGTATAATAACCAATTAATTCATGGCTAACTCTCAGAGCTATTAAAGACAATTTTGTTACCTTATACTTGTCACAAGTTGCGACCTGTCAGTGTGATACTTTGAATATTAAACAAAATTTATTGATTTCTTGATTGAGAATGCGTCCTAAATGAACAATATGGCCACCCTCGAATAGTTTGAAATAGAGCGCTGCTACCTACCAGCTAGCCACATCCCATATTATGCAAAGCACTGAGTGAGTAAGTAACTAAAACACAATTAGTAATGAAGAATATTTATTAAAATATTACAGTGAAAGTCCAATGGTCAGACAAACAAGCAAAATAGCATAAGCTGAAAAAGTTTGTTATATAACGAAACCTTGAACCTACCCCACCCACCATAAACCTATAACGCTAACAAAACAGGAACCCAGCCACCTACCCCTTGAGCGTTATATAATATGTGAACGGCCCCTAACACTGACCCTAACCGACCGTCACAGCGCTTAACCTGACCCTAACCGACACTCACGAGGCCAAACCTGACCCTAACCGACCCTCACGACGCCAATTTATAGAAGTAAAGCATTATGAACAATGCATGCGCGCTTCCGCCGCAGAATTGTGTCGAAAATGTTACTTCTGCGGCGGAATTTTCCGCAGAAGATTTATTCAAGAACTATTCTCATGGGTCCAGCTTCTACTTACGGAAACAATTATTTTAATCATTCCAGCTTCTATTGCTTCAAAAACATAGTTTCATCAATCCAGCTTCTATTTACGGTAAAAATTATTTCGATCAATCCAACTTCTATTTAAAGACAGAAATGGTTTCATCAATCCCACTTCGAGTTAGTGAAACAATTTTTTTCCTTAATCCAGCTTCCATTTTTATTTGACGATATAAAATAATTTACCAACCTAAACTACGGGATTACCAAAAATTGTTTCGCTAATCTGGAAGTGGGATTGATGAAACCATTTCTATCTTTAAATAGAAGTTGGATTGATGGAAATAATTTTTACCATTAATAGAAGCTGGATTGATGAAACTAAGTTTTTGATGCAATAGAAGCTGGAATAATTAAAATAATTGTTTCCGTAAGTCGAAGCTGGACCCATGAGAAAAGTTCTTTGCTTAAATAAAAGTTCCATTGATGAAAAATATTTTTCTGGTTAAATAGAAGTTGGGTCATTTTTTTCATTAGTCTATGTCTATTAAGTAGAAGTCGGATTGTTGAAAAGAATATTGCTTAAATAGAAGATGGATTCATTACAGTTATCATGAATATCATTGAAATAATTAAATACGCTAAAATACAAGCCTACCGCCACTATCAATAAAATACGCTAAAATGCACTTTTACCAAAAGCTTGATTGCTGAAGAATAAATCTTGATTAAATAGAGGTAAATAGAAGTTGTATTTGATGAAAAATGATTCCTGCTTAAACAGAACCTGGGTTGATGAAACGATTTCTTGCCTAAATACAAGCTGCATGGATTGATAAAAGGATTCTTGCCAAAATTGAAGTTGGATTGATGAAAAATAAAAATGCTACAACGGGCGAATAATTTACAATGCTAAACTACATGTTTACCATATTTCTGACTCTTTTCATGGTCGTATTCTTTCACAGAGCTTTGTGAAATCATTATGCTATCACTTTAATTCGTAAACCTTCCTCCAATCTTTGCAGATCTTTCGGTTGCAAAATTCTCCGACAGGTTAACAGTTCGTCAGCAGCAGATGCCCGTTTCTGTTCTTTGATGATATCGTGACACTTTGTCTCATATTGCTCACTTTACTGTCCTTTGAAACGTCTTGCTTGAATCGACAATTGTCCACATGAAACTTTATTCCTTCCACCCTTATTTCTTCGGACTGGTTCTCTAGAGGTTTCTTTCAATTTGAATTAAATGTGGTAAAAGCAGCGTTTAAAGTGCTCTTGAAATTCTATGCTTGCTTTCCCACTGCTCACCATGCAATGGCACCCTAGTAGATCATGCGTTCCAATAGAACTCTTCTTCGGAGTTCCCACTGCTCACCCAAACCACTTTAACCACTGGTTAAAAGGGATGTTCTTTAAGTATATTTCCATCTGAACTGAATATATCAACCTTTCAACCTGTCTCTTATATACAGACCTTGAAACATATTTTATGTGCAAACATATGTAAAATCTGATTAAGTTTTTTTTATCTGGTTTCATCTTTGTGCCATCATAATAATGCTTAAGCATCCATCTGTTGTGCACAATTTCACTTTAAACTTGACTCTGAATTTGATTTGAGCGCCTGATTTTGGATTTAGGAATTTTACCCAAAATTTTATCATGGCTTTCATGGGGTGTTTCATTGTTTTACATAGAACATATGCTAAAGTTTGAATATTTGAATGTGCAGTTTGCATATATTATTTGGTGAATTTATGGTGATAAGCCTCAGAACCCGTAGATAAGAAGTACAACACTTTCGTTAAAATATCTAACCTATAGCCTAGATGAATACACTTGCCTTACAAACCACAAACCCTTTAATAGCAAAGACAATGGAAGGAGGCTATAAACTATCTTAAAATTATCTTCCTCCTACTCTTCCTCCATGTCCTTATCATGATTATCATTTAGTTGCATGAATGATCTTTACGAACTTTTTCGCAGTCTGTGCGTTTGATTTTATGTTTGTTCAGATTTGTGCATGTATATATGTTATGACGTCTGTTTTGTTTCTGCCTTTGGGCGTAATAAAGTACTGATTAGCCTATCATCATCATAATTAACATAATTGACATTATCATCTGAATGTGACTGAGAGGTTCAGAATAGGTGCTATATAAATAGTACATTCAATGCAATAATTCAAATAAATTACAATTACATTTTACTGATTAATCAATCTTGCGGATTTCTCAAAAAGAAAAGTACTACTAATAATAATTTATGTATTTATTAATCTGCTTGGTGAAGAAAAATTTGAATCATCAATTATATTTATTATTCAATCGTTCAATTTGATTAAATTTTGCTGTCATTGATCTTCAGTTGCACAACAATGAACCGATGGTAATTTATTATTACTGAAATTTAAATTGGATCTGATGTCTTTATTGTGTAGGAAGAGGAAGTTGCCTGAGCACTGTGTTTAGATTAAAGTATTGTCTGTGCTAAGCCCATGTCTAATAGACGGCTTTGTCGTCTTTGCCGTAACTGAGATCCAACTGATCAATTTATTCAATTTTAGAGAATGGTTATGATTTTTCTACCATTGAATTCCAATAAGTGGTCTTGCATGGCTTTTCAAGTATGTATACTCCGTATTCTAGGGTGGGTGCCTTTTGATACATTGTGTAAACGAAGCCATGCATTAGAAGGGGATTATGCTCAGAAGGTCCGTATTTAGCACAACACTGCAGTTATTGTATGGCACGTTAACAAATGAGGTGTGTTAAGTTAATCGCTTTGGGGACATAAAATCACTTCACATTAAGTAGAATGGCTAAGGTTTTCTTGGAAAGTTAACTGAGCTACACTACAGCAAATGATTCTCTTCAAGTTCAAATGACCACAAGGGAATGAAGATTTTGTAACTAATTAATTAGAATTAGCATTGGTTCGAATTTCATAATTAGAATTAGCATTTTTAGGAGAACTAATTAATTATAATTAGAATTAGCACTCAACTAATTAATTAGAATTAGTCGCTGACGTCAGAATACAAAACGGCACAAAAATATTTGCCAGTTTGGCTGTCAATCTATTAGACAAATATTTCAAATTATGACGAAACTCAAATTTCAATGGTACTTGCAGTTTCTTCTTATTACTGTGGAAAATGTTTTTATTGATAAGAAATCAGAGTTGTACTTGGGAACTATTGTGAGCTATAAAGTATTGTCTTCAAGTCTGTTTCTTTACTCATTTGTAACAAATCTTGCAACACCAAATGCTTGCTCTATTGATGCTGATGTAGCAGGAAGATGATGTTTCAGATGCAGTGGGAAACTGAGTAATCTCTTATTATTTTCTTACTAGAAGCTAAGATTGTTATTGCTAAAACCTTCAATTTACAATTAATTTTACTTTACTTTTGTATTTGTTTATGTACTTAAATTTCTCATAAACACTTGTCATAACTAAAGACAATTCTTTTTTTAAAATATCTTAAAAAACTAAAACTTCAAAATATAAGTTGATGTTTATTAGTTACAATAGAAACATCCAGCAAAATGTAAGGAAATATGTAGGCAAGGTAATTATGAAGCCAATTATGAGATTTTAATTAGAATTAGACAACTTTTAATTAGATTAGCAAAATTTTGGTGACTAATTAATTTAACATTAGAATTAGCTACCAAGCTAATTAATTACCTAGTTAACTAGTTTCTAATTAATTAGTTCTATCACTGTATAATGTCTTGCTATTATGTGACTTCACTGTTCTTTATCCAAGAAATTTTAAACAATCGGGCATAATTTCGGACATGAACAACAGATTTATTTCGCCTGATGCATTTTTGAAAAATACAACAATTTCCAATGGAAACCCCCGAAAACTTAAAACCCCTCGGAAATTTCATCCTGGATACGCCCATGGTGTTCAGTTATTGTGACTACAATCTCCATATAATCCGCATGGTAGTTACATTCGTACGGTTTGGCCTTGACGTATTTTTAACTTCTTACTGTTACCGACCACGTGTTCAGCATGGGCTTATTTAGGGGGTGGCTTTACCGGTTCAAACCCACCCTGAAATAAATGCATTACTGTTATTACAAACTAAAAGTGTGGAAAAATACAACAATTTCCAATGGAAACCCCCGAAAACTTAAAACCCCTCGGAAATTTCATCCTGGATACGCCCATGGTGTTCAGTTATTGTTTAAACCAAATTCACACGACGCTGTCTGTTATGTACGAATTGCGCATTAGACGATTCAAAGGAGTCCAAGAATTTTTATGCAAATCAGGAACGACGACGTTTTAAGGTCGGAGCGGCGGCGGCGGCGGCCTAACCGACTGACTAGCACCTGATGTCGGCCGATTTATTCATATCAGTGCTCGGTACCTACAACTTGGTGATGCCTTTATTCGATATTATGTAAATGGCGCGTTGTCTTGACGACTTCTGTCGCGGCTGTTCAACATGTGTCATGTTGTACTTGGCTGAACTGGTAATTTGCAACGTTACTGGGTTTTTAGGCGGCCTTTGGCGATAATTGAATTTCTGCTTGGATATCAAACTGGGGTGATATGTAACAGATAGGCGGCGGCTGGCTGGCCGTCATTTGAGTTCGACTTGTTTCTTTGGCTACGGTTGAATGAACGGAAGACTGTGCTTAGTGATGCATAGCAGTTGAGGTTCTTGAAGTTAATTACTGCCTATTCATTTTAGTTGGTGAGTAAAGAGAGCCATGCAGTAGAATCCACTTTTCCTAATAGATTTGTTTTTAAATACTAAGGGTGTAGAAGCAGTGGGTGCTAAGGTAGTGTAAGTGAACTTGAAAGTCTAATAAAGAACTGTGCCAATGTAATATAAATTGTAAATGTAAAATAAAATTTTGCTTAGCTCCGTTAAAAAGCAATTAAATGAAATTTAACATTTCTAATGTATAGAAGTGTAAAATGTATGTATGAGTACTTGTTATAAGCGCCCCTTCAAGATTTCTACTCAGAGGCGCTCCTGACTACAGCGCGGACACTGAATCGGAGTCTCACGCCGAAGCGCATGAGCAATTGTGAGTGAAGGACTTGCCCAGGGTCCCTACGCTTCAGTGTGCTGCCCCATGATAGCACATGGATGTGAAATGGTGCATTGGTATATAACTTTCCGTTAACACAGAACGTGTGATGATTTGAGCTTCAACCAAGACAGTTGTTATTACGTAGGAACCTTAAACACACAACTGCTTAGTGCCATTATATTGATTTGCGATTACTCGTGGGCGACAGTGGAACCGTTTATAAGATCTACAATAATGATGAAAAAATAATATAGTCACGAAAAGATAAAAACTACCTTCGCAAGAGACATTAACAGAAATGTTTCTGACCTTTCTGTTTCTCTCCAGATGACGTTCTATCCCTGTTCCTTGCCTTTCTTCTGTTTCCGTCTTCCAGACACCTGGAGCATTTCAGAGTGGTGCTATAGAATTTTGCATCATATATAATAATAATAATAATATCTTTTCTTTATTGAAGCGCTTGACAAAGGCACAGCGCTGTACATTTACATGTCCTGACAATTAAACAATTCACAAGAACACAAATGACAGAAGACATAAATCTTAACTACTAACAGAACAGACAGCCTGCAATACACGGCGCTAATAGCAGCCTGCAAAGCAGCCTGTCCGCCTATGGAATCGATCTTGGTACCTCTCGCTCTCTATGCCAGTGTGTTATCCAATGGACCCCCGATATATTTCCATATACTTGTCCTCTTGCTTGTTTCTGTCCTTTTCTCATGTGATCACTCATTTCGATACTATTTTATTATCCTTTGACATATTCCATCCTCTGTTTCATTTCCTTCCACTTATTTCCATCATCTTCTACTTCTACCCATCTTATTTCCGTCCTCTTCTACTCATTCTGCCACTTATTTCTATGCTCTGTTGCTCATCCTTCCATTTATTTCCATCCTGGACTCATCTTTCCACTTATTTCAATCATCATGTGCTCCATCCTTCCACTTGAAATGCCCTCTACCCATCCTACCTCTTATTTCCAGCCTTCGTTACTCATCCTTCTCAGTTTATCTTCCAGTGTTTAAGTTTCAGTTTACTTTTCAGTATCAGTTTTTGTTTTGTTTTAACTTTCCAGTTTAGTTTTAGTTATAGTTTTCAACTCTTTTCAGTTTTAGTTTCAGTTTTCAGAACTTTTCAGTTTTAATTTAGTTTTGTAAATATTCAACAGAAGCAATTAAATATAGTTTTTATAAATGACAATCATTTTGATTAGCAAGAACGACAGATCTGGTTAAATTTATACTTTCATCCATCTCAGCTGCAGTTTGAAGCAGTCGCAACTAACCATTGTAGACATGTCCGCCACTCAATTGCGACCCTCACAGAGAAAATTAATTCAGTTTCCAACTTTCAAGGTTAGTTTTAGTTCTAGTTTTATACTTTTCAGTTTAGTTTTAGTTAAAGTTTTCAAAACGTTTCAGTTTTAGTTTCAGTTAACTGAAATAGAACTTTTCAGTTTACGATAAAGTTACTTTCAGTTTTAGTTAACTTAAATAGCACTGCTATCTTTCCCTGTCTTTTCACTTATTTCCATGCTCTTTTACTCATCCTACTTATTTTCTTACTCCTTTATTCATCATCCAGACATTTCCATCATCCTTTACTTATCCGTTCATTTATTTCTAGGATTCTATGCTCGTTCTCCCACTATTTTTCATCCTTCTGTTTTATCCTCCCACTTATTTCTACTTCTTATACTAATTCTTGTATTTATTTCCTTTCTGCTTGACTGATTCTCATACCTATTAAACTTCCTTTACTCATCTTCTCATTCATTTCCTACCTCCATTACTCATCCATATGTTTCTTTCAACCTTAATTCTTTGATTTCCCTCTTATTTCACCTTTCTTTCCTCTGTCTCTGTACCCTTTGCTACTTGTTGATGTTATCTTTAAGTTGATGCGGCTCTTCCTCTTTATCCGTATGTATTTTACATATTCATAATTCATTCTTATTGTTTCCATATCTTTTCACTTAGTTTTGTAGTTCCTGATTCATCGTCCTACTTACTCTAATACTCTCAATTTCTAACATCTTCTTATGCTGATTGTAATTGGTTGCTCCTGTACCCCTCTAATTGATTTCCCTGGACTGATCTCCATTCTTATTTCCATCTGTTTTTCCTAGTGCTCCTTCAATTTTCTTGTGTTTGCATGTTTTTATTCCCACCTGTTTGTAGGTTTTGGGGACTCTTACCATCTGAGTTGAAACTAGTTATGTACAGTATATGTACTTTTGTGAGTGTGTAAACTGTGTATTATATTGGTGTGTGTGTGTCTGTGTGTCAGTGTGTCTGTGTCTAGCCGTTTCCAAAGCATTTACTGTAGCTACAGAAGATTTTTTCATGGCATTACTATTGCTTTGCATTATTACATTACATTTGCCGGCTGTCAATGAAACGTGTAATCTGTAGTTCGAGAGGTATCCAGACAATATCTTCCCCATCGGCAAGGAACTAACACTGCTGGATGGTGAGGTTACCGTGTACTGCGGACTTCAACACCCATCATCTTTCCATGTCTGCCATGCAGTGCAGTAATCCAGAAAGTCTGAACATGATATTCTGTGTAGAGTCTGATTGGTAATCTGTTTGTGCATAGTACATGTGGGAGCCTGCCAAGTTTGACTGTCTAGTTATCTGAGCGGTGCGTGATTATTAACGACTTTTTGTGCTTAATGAACGTTATCATCAATTATGCTAGCGTGATGATTAGTTTCTCCTCCAGTATTAAAATTTACTATTGCAGTTTATCTAGTCTTAGCTAATGACTTCTATATCTAATGACTTCTATATCTAATGACTTCTATATCTAATGACTTCTATATCTAATGACTTCTATATCTAATGACTTCTATATCTAATGACTTCTATATCTAATGACTTCTAATGACTTGTATATCTAATGACTTCTATATCTAATGACTTCTATATCTAATGACTTTCTATATCTAATGAATTCTATGACTTGTATATCTAATGACTTCTGTATCTAATGACTTGTATATCTAATGACTTGTATATCTAATGACTTGTATATCTAATGACTTCTATATCTAATGACTTCTAATGACTTCTAAATGACTTCTATATCTAATGACTTCTATATCTAATGACTTCTATATCTAATGACTTGTATATCTAATGACTTCTATATCTAATGACTTCTATATCTAATGACTTCTATATCTAATGACTTCTATATCTAATGACTATATCTAATGATGACTTCTGACTTCTATATCTAATGACTTCTATATCTAATGAATTCTATATCTAATGACTTTTATATCTAATGACTTCTATATCTAATGACTAATGACTTCTATATCTAATGACTTCTATATCTAATGACTTCTATATCTAATGACTTCTATATCTAATGACTTCTATATCTAATGACTTGTATATCTTCTATATCTAATGACTTCTATATCTAATGACTTCTATATCTAATGACTTCTATATCTAATGACTTCTATATCTAATGACTTCTATATCTAATGACTTCTATCTAATGACTTGTATATCTGACTTCTATATCTAATGACTTCTATATCTAATGACTTCTATATCTAATGACTTCTATATCTAATGACTTCTATATCTTGTAATGACTTCTATATCTAATGACTTCTATATCTAATGACTTCTATCTAATGACTTGTATATCTAATGACTTCATATCTAATGACTTCCTAATGAATTTAGACTTGAATGACATTGAAGAACTTACATATCTGTTGACAAACAAAACTGAACATGCAGTTCTAAAGCTTTTGGCTAGAACAAGCACGTTTTTACCAATAACACTGCAGAACCTAATGACATTGTCCTGAGACTAAGACACATCAAGAGTCACATGGTTCATTTATTACAATATGTTACATTATTGTCGTTGTGACGTAGCATTTGGCAGAGACAAGGTTTAGTTGATGTAGTTGATTGGAACTATTAGCCGAGATGGATTGAGGTGCCAAGTGGGGGGCTGGTGCAGGTGCTTTATGGTTGTGGGGTAGTATCATGAATCCTAGAGGCATGACTGTGAACCCAATGTCAGGCAGTCAATGAGCAAGGCCATTCACAGAGAATCATCTCCACCTGAGAGTCTTAAATTTAGGAAAAAATCGGCTCTCTTTCACAGGCTGTTCAGGTAACAAATGTCTTACTTTCTTTCAAGTCATTTTTTTACAATTTTTATTTTGGCCAGGGCTTCTGATGTGGGGGGTGGGGCATCTCTGCACGAGAGCCTGGGGCTTTTGAATAACTTTAGGAAATACTGTGACTAGGTGCATAGATGAATCACTATTGTCAAAACACTCCATTCGTTGGATATGTTATGCTTTTAAATGTAATGTCTACTAACAGCTAACACACTGTAACTGCAGTTTAACTAATTGTAAGCATGTATGAGAAATTCCTCACAAATTCGGAAAAGTAACTTTGCGAGAAATTTTGCTCAGAAGGTATAAAAGTTGACTGAGTCAGAATGAGTTCTTTGCATATCTATTGCCTCTGATCTTAGAGCTAACTCACTGTCAAAGCTATCAAAGTCTTTATGTAAAGTTTGCTGTCTAGGAGGTTTTCTCAGTTTATTACAATGTCCCCAAAAATACTTCATTTAACGTATCCTAGGGGTTCTAATTTTAAGTGGTTTGCATCGATTATTGTATTGTATTGTATTTACGGATTTCTAAAGCACCTCTCACAGTACTTGTAGTCAGAGGAGCTCTCAGTTGCAAAAGCCCCGTGAGCAAAGAAAAGTCATAAGAGTATGGGAAGAGACAGAAGTACCCGCAGTTAAGATATTGTGGAAATTACAAATATGGAAATATTCATTGTTACCAGTTTCTATGGATTTTTCTGATGGCTTATGAATATGGTGCAGTTTATTCACTTCAGTCTTAAATATTCACAACTCCTAGGCACAGCGACTTGGGTTGTAGTTATGGTAAACTTTAATCTGACTTTCTCAGAAGTAGTCACAAATTGACTTATGCCTTTAGAAAATTGCTAAGTTTTACAATTTGTGATGGAAACATGTGGTTTCACTTTTGTAATTTTTGTAGCAACCCCAGTCCAATCCAGTGCAATATCAAACCCAATTCCAACTTTGTGAGAGTTTCTTCATGTATGGTCGTAACTTAGAGTTTAGAACTTTAATCATAGACCATCATTATGTACAATAGTGTACAGTATTGACTTGTGACAAAGTGGTCTGTAGGCCACAGTAAATCCTGTTGTGCCAATTCTGGACATCGTATTTGAATGCAGTTGATGGCTGTAAATGGCTTGATTCTCCATAGTGGTGGCATTTGGGTGTGAACTTGTCACTGTTATAGGTCTGACTTTTGTTGAGGAGCAAGAAAGGTCAAGTTTTAGCCTTACATACATTCATACGAGCCTTTACAATTCAAATGCAAGTGTGTCATGATTAATAGAGAAATATGTTATGTAATTTTTGAACCTAAAAAACTGTTTTACAATTTGTGTGTTGCTGTGTGAGTGTATATGTCTGTGAGTGACTTGTGTAGGTTTGAGCCATACACAAATGGTTGTGTGGGTTAGGCTAAGAGAACCAGTGGGCTGACATGCAATTAACTACTATCCTGACTGAAGACTGCAGAGATGTTGTGGTCACTTTTGCATTCAGCATACTGTACACAGATCAATGTTAATAAGATTCAGCGATTGGAAAGATGAGGAAATACACTTTAAGTCATATTTTTGAGTTGAATGACAACTGCCTGCAAATGAACGCTTGGACAATATGCTTTCTTGTCACAACCTACATATTTGTTGGGTTTGCCATGACTCTCTCTGCAGCATGCTTCAGCAGTTACTTTTTGCTCACTTTACCACTGCATGTATTTTATCAAGTGCAGCATGTACTTTACCATTGCCACAACTTTACCAGTGCTGGATTTATTTTACTGTTGGCAAAGTAGCACTATTCTTTGGGTTATTTGGTGAGAATGATCGTCGTGTCATTTGACTTACTCTGTTGGTTGCAAAAGTTATCATTGTGGTAATTGTCTGTAGAAAAGCAGGATGTTCTAGACCTCATGATAAAATTGTAGGTAAAGCAAAGCTAATTAACTTAGAAGAAGTAAAAATTCTGATAATACCATGGTACATGTAATAATAATAATACTTGAAAAATTCCAGCTGATTAGGATGGACTTTGCAGCTGATGACTAAACAAAGCACGTGTAGGGTCAAATCAATGAACTGTCAAGATGAAACTTGAAAAAGATGTATCTCTGCACTTGTATGTAAAATGTGGCATGGAGATAAGTAGGTTAGTCAGTTATACCAAGACATGTTCATTCATTCATTCATTCATTCTGGGGACTTGTATAGCACTCCTTCAAGAAACCTACACAGGAGCGCTCCCAGTCCAGTATGTTGCATACTACACGGAAAGAAACACTATAGAGGCAATATTACAATGTTTGAAAGGAGAGTATAGCACAATACAATACAACTGTAATTTGATAATGCCATCCTTACAAAGTTCAGAGGTGCACGTTGAAGCCGGACAGCCATAAGTTTATTGGTTAAGGTATGTTTTCAGTTTATAGCAGAAGACAGTCTTGCTGAGAGAGTTGTGAACTTGAGGAGGATGGACAGTAACTGTGAATGAACACTGGCCTAGTCATGTACCAGGAACAACATACTTTCCAGCAGATGTTGATCCAGAGAGGATAGGCCTTTGACAGAGTTGCAAAGTGTGACCATGGAAGATAAGTAGGATGGCAGATGATCTGTGGGTGCTCTGTACATGAGGAGTGCCAGTTTGAAGCAGATACACTCACAGACTTGTTGGAAGTCAATAGCACAACATTTTATTATTATTATTATTATTATTACTATTATTATTATTAGTAGTAGTAGTAGTAGTAGTATTAGTAGTAAAAGTATTGGTTGTGGTAGTGGTAGTGGTATTGGTATTATTGTTATTGTTATTATTGGACATTCTATATGGTCTGTTTAATATCTAAATTTCCAGGTGTGTATAAATGTTTTGATGAATTTCTGATTAACTGTTTGACATATTGCTTAGCATCTCATTAATTGTGCACTTTTTAGGACAAATAAAAATATGTTTTCTGTTATAATTTATTTTCCTGATGTCAAAAATTAGTTGCAAATGTCACGATAGTGTTTAATGAACAATTTTTGGTTGTTAAACTTTCTGTGAAATATGTATTGAGATCTTTTAGTATTTTTAATCACAGTTGTATGTCTTTGAGAAATGTTGGACTGTGGGGTGATAGTGATTCATAATTGGGGCGTTGATCGCCTAACCCCATTGATAAACTACATCATGTTAGGCCTCTCTGGAGCTCAATGCCTCAATTCACAGAATTTGTGTTTTTTCAATCTCCACTGAACCGTAGAGAAACCGAAATTAAAACTACTGGGTGAGATAGTGTGGTAGGAGAATCTTTATTGGTTCACTGTCAAGGGCACAGTCAAAAGGGCAAAGTCATAATTAAAAATGATGAACGTTAAAGCAAGTGCACGATGATAAAGGCAAAAATGATATGGGGAAAAATTTGAAAGTGCTTGTAATTCCGGCAAACAATGAAAACAACTAAATACATGTATGTGAGAAATGACCATGAAATATAAAAATATAAACTTGTAATCCTCTATTACAAAAACAGCTCTGATTGTATCTTGGAGTCTTGTAACTCGAGAAAGTTATTAACTCGTGTAAATCAAGATTGTATGCTATTCCTCTTAAATAGTCCAGATTTGAATGCCTTCCATAATCAGCAATGATTCTTTTAATCTATTGAGCATGGTCCTCATGTATTGTTCAATGTTGTGTGTGTCGAGTAAACTCGGTTTCTCTTCAGTGAATCAATAAAGTTGTATAATAATAATAATCTTTTCTTTATTGAAGCGCCTGACAAACGCACTGCGCTGTACATTTACATGTTATGCAATTGAAACAATTCACAAGAGCACATATGACAGAAGACATAAATCTTAACTACTAACAGAACAGACAGCCTGCAATACACGGCGCTAATAGCAGCCTACAAAGCATGTCTCTCCTATGTAGTTTAATTAATGGCAGAGACCAAGAAGTTCACAAAGTCTGATGCCATCATTCTGCTGAGTTATTGGTTTTCAAAATATCCCTTCATAATAATAATGATAATATTTGTTTATTAATTCAAACTGATTATGTGATATAGTGGTAACAGATGATAACAAGTTTAACAGGAATCGAATTTAACTGCATGGCAGCCTTCAAGGCGCCCATCTGTCCTGCTCATTTTACAGTTATCATAGGGCGTGGAAGGCTGAGTCAACCGTATGGGGCTAGTGGGTGTTGAACCCACGTCCTTCTGATCTTTGTGCCATGTTACCATTCAACCATCTCCCTGACCCTGATATGCATTCCACGGCTGAATGGAGAACATAGGTTCATCTTGTCCACCATGTTGCTCTGATCAGCCGATCGAATGATTATCTTCCAAGTAGGCTGATTGGATCAATTCCCAGATTTCGTCTAAAGTTATTGATGAAA
Source organism: Aporrectodea caliginosa (assembly GCA_020284085.1). Lineage (NCBI taxonomy): Eukaryota > Metazoa > Annelida > Clitellata > Crassiclitellata > Lumbricidae > Aporrectodea > Aporrectodea caliginosa. Next base: position 3,238,244 of record JACEVL010000415.1, on the reverse strand, counting down.
AACTGATTCCACAAGTTCCTCAAAAGTGGCAACATCTTTGTGATTGGGACAATAGCCCACATGGCTTACATTTGTGACTTGTCTACATGCTTCCATTCATAAAACATACATAAAATAATATACTTGCATGCATGTTGTATGTATGCGTGTATCTATGTACATGTAATCATAATCGAGCATTTATATAGCGCCACTCAAAAACAGAGGCGCTCCCGACCCGGGCCAGTGTTTTCAATGGTTTTCAGGCGCTGGCGGAACTGGTCAAAAGAAATAGAGAAAAGGTCAGTCCTGAGGACTGAGGTAACTGGTTCCAGCTATTGGGACCAACAATAGCGAAACTCCTAGACTGGGCCTAGAAGTACGCACCCGCGGGACAACCGAGTACAGTAACCACGGGCCGAGGACCGAAGGGAGAGAGACTGTGCACAGAAGATACTGGGGTACAAAAATCCCTAAGATAGTGAGGAGCAGAGCCAGCAAGACAGCTTGCATGCATAGGCAGATTTTTGGCTGTCTCAGTAATAAAAAAACTCATAGTAAGTTTCTGTTGGATAGAGATAACTAATGGTTAACGTGCTGGACTGTCAACCGAGAGTTTAGGGCTTCAAATTCCTGCCTGGAAAGAAAATTTGTTTCAAGATTTCTGCTTCACCTGCACCCCTATGTCAACTCGGCTACAATGAATACACTGACTATACTTTGTGGGAGGGAAGATCAGACGGTGAGGGAGAAGACTGGCCACCTGCCCTCATGAGCAAATTAAGGCTGAAAACATGAAGTCATAACACTTCACAGTCATTGCTGCCTCTTCGGTTAGCTTACAGGACTGTTCTTCTTCACTTAAGGCAACCACTGATCGATGATCTGTGTTTTATAATTGCAATTTAGAATTCAATGGGGGCAAAAAAATTACACGATGCACGCATGCAGTGGCGTACCGTACGGGGGCAGGGGGGCGAGTCACCCCGGGCGGCACTTGTGCAGGGGCGGCAAAATAGGGTTGAAGAAAAATTAAAAAGGATTGAATGTTGGATAAAAATGAAAAAGTAGGAGAGAGAAAAAAAGGAAGAAAAAGAAGAAAGGAAAGAAAGAAACCGTCACTTTGGTGAAGTCGGCTTGGCTTTCGATGCCGCCCCTAAGCCCCCGTTAGGGACGGCATCACTCTGAGAGGTCTATGTTAAACACTAGACATAATTGTAGAAAAAGGAAGCAGTTTTTTAGTGTTAGGCCTAACTAAATATGAGCATATTATGTTATTATCCATAATCCAAATAATTGCGCTGGATTTTGAAAAAAATCATTAAAAATTCGGGGCTGAAGCGCAGAGAAAATATAAAAAAACAATAGGCCTAGTCGGTGGTGCCGCAGCTACGCGCCGATATTTTTTCTTCTACCTCCGCAACTCATGCAATAAAATGTTTTATTATCTAATAATATAGGTTTCAGTAAGTTGAAAATGTAGACTATAGGGGTCGTCCATTAATTAAGCTGTCAACAAATTTTAGGCAGTTGTTGACCCCTCCCCTTGTCAACAACTGTCAAACATTGAAGGACCCCCTAAAAAATTATGTCAACAATCCCAGAACCATCCCCTACAAAAAAGAAGCACAATGGCCCAATACATGTAGAATAATATTTTAGATCTTTTTGCACTAAAAAATGCAATCTCGAATTTCAAAATATATGAGTTTAGTAACTGTTTATTACCAGCTTTTTAGTAGTATTAACCATTAAGCACTTTATACATTTTAGCATTACTTAATGTTTAAGCTACCATTTTGAAGGGTCTGTGTTGATTCATTGGAAAATATTTGTTGACGTCAAAATGTACCGTACCCCCTCCCCTTGTCAGCAATTGTGAAACTTCCCCCCCTATTTTGTTGACATAATTAATGCTTAGCTAAAACGGGTAATTAAAAAATTCAGTGAAAAGTGATAAATCCAGAGAACTTAGAGAAGCTGTCAACTTCATAAAATAAAATTGTAGGCATATAGGGCCTAAGTAATGAGATCGACGATCATCATGAAAACTGAAATCCGTTAGAGAAAATAACATAATCCAAAATTAAGTGGCCAAGGGCGGCATTTTGGGCCGTCGCCCCGGGCGGCATTTCAGCTCCGTACGCCACTGCACGCATGTACATTTTCGTTTTACATTTCTATGTTTGAAGTTTAATAAATACCAAAATTATTTGTCTAAAATTCATACTGTGCAATATTGTTGCAGAGGGGTAACGGGGAGGGAAGGGGAACAGTGATGGGAAGGGGAGGTGATAGGAACGGGGAAGGAGAGGGGATTGGCAGTGGAGGGACAGGAGGATGGGATGGGAGGTCCAGTGGAAGGGAAGAGGGATTGTTATTGAATTTATGGACTTTCGATCACCATCTAAGCTCTTTCTTTTGTTTGCCAGTATATTAAATCCTCATTGAAGGAATTTTACCGTCTTAGGACGGACAAACATCTAGTAGCCTAACTTGTATAATGCCGTTGTCGTAGTGCCATTGTTACAATGCAAAAGGCATCAACTGATGGTCGTGTCAAGTAGTTGAGAATCTTAATCTGTTGGGTAAGCACGATCGAAATCCAACTGATGAGGAATCCAGAGAATAAGGCTGTGGTGTCTAAATGAGTTGAACGAGGTGAGTCTTACGTATAGACCTGAAAAACAACAAAGAATCGGCAGAATGTAAAGAGCAGGGAAGCAAATTCCACGGCCTTGGACCAACTACCGAGAGAACGCAATAGAGTTCTGGTGCGTGGCACAGCAAGAGTCAAAGTATCTGTCGATCAACCCGATCAAGTGCAATATTTGCTTATGGCTGATAAAGGGTGAGCAAGGAGAAGAGATAGGTCGGCTGCTTTAATTGTAATGCCTTGAGGGCCGCATTAAGGGGTGCTAAGGGTGCTGTTGAGGGGCCCGCATTTTCAGAAGTGAAGAAATTTTTTTAATGCGTTTGTTATTTACTTACTGTTAAATCTAACGAAAATGCTGCAACATAAATAAAGTACCAAGTAATAATTAATTTAATTACTTACTTAACATAAATAAATATGAAGTCACAATTAATTTAATGACTTGTAGTTATTTACCTGACACTAATCATTGCTGTAGAGATAGCAATGTAACGTTAATTGTTGCATTGTGTCTTTAGGTAGTTAATGCTCACTAGTAAGCACCCTATAAATACGTGCGTGGTGGACTGGTGGTTGTCAGAGGGGGCCTTTGGAAGGTAATCACATTATCATACCACCCAGGCCTGCACTATAGCCTTACTTCAGCCCTGAAGCCTTAATACAGCCCTGAATGCCTTGTAGACATAGGGAGAGAGATTTGAGACTGGGTTCCTGGGCCTTCTGGCTCAACTGCCTGCAAGATGGATGTGATAATTAATTTATGGTCAAATGGAACTCTGGTCTTTGTTATGTATCTGGCTAAAGAACTGACAATTACCTAGTCAAAACTCTAAATGAAAAATCTGCGCCGCATAATAGGTAAGGGATGGGAGGATGTTTCTAAATTTCGTCTTCACTTGCGACCTCTAGAAAAAACTCGGATGTCAAACGTGTACACTGACCATGTACACTGTGAGTGGGAAGATGCGGTGGTAACCATTTGCCATATCACAGACATCTGTGTAATTTAGATTTATTTAACTTAATTATGTGGATGACTGGCAGGTACCTCTTGGGTTAAATACTTGAATTACTTGGCTTCTTCTTCTTCCTGTTTGTTAAGGACATGAATATTGGTGTCCTTAGTATGTATGTATGTATGAGTATAGCGCCCCTTCAAGATTTCTACTCGGAGGCGCTCCCGACTACAGCTCGGACACTGAATCGGAGTTTCACGCCGAAGCGCATGAGCAATTGCGAGTGAAGGACTTGCCCAGGGTCCCTACGCGGCGGCTTGAGGTGGATTCGAACCCGCAACCCTCCGGCTGCAAGGCACCGAACATACCCCTACACCACCGCGCCCCTATTTATTATGCATATGATAGGAGATGATGATGTTGCTGATGATGATGATGTTGCAGATTATTTATCGGTGGTGATGGGTGGTGGGTCTAGTGGGTGGTTTGGTAGCATGTGGTGTGGGATGCTATTTGGGTCCGTTTCCTGTCGAAAATGATTCTCTGGAAGACCGCCCTGCATCACACATTTCAATTAGAAATCTATCTCTTTCTCATAATGGTTACGTTTTTTAGATCTGTGTTCCTCTATACAACGGTGGGGGGTTGGGAGGGGGCCTTAGGCCTGGGGTTATCTGCGTCTGTTGGGCTTAGCCAACGATTCTACTGTTTAGGACTCGTTGGCTTAGCTGGCATGTCCCTTGAACATCTTCCTTCTGACCTTCGCAGACTCGCAGTCGTATTTCTCTGACTGGATATGAGGAGGCTGTTGTAATAATCTTTATGCGGTGCTGACCTTCATTCCATTTCTCACTGGCCTCCGCTGCCGCTGCCGCCACTGTGTCTTATCCCTTAATATCCTACGATAATAGAGAACGCAGGCGTTCATCCTGTGATCTGGAACGATTTTTCACCCTCCTCCCCATCTCTTGGTTCGTTCGTTCGTTCGGTCTGTGGGTCGGTCGATCGGGCCCTCCTACCCTCCCCTCCCTTCGGCTGCTCCCAGCGTCGGTCGGTTGGGCTAGGGACCGGGGCCCTGCAGGTGATTCTCCGGCCGTTGATTTTTGGTGCTAAGTCATCAATTGTCGTCTTCATTTGAGCCGCTTCGGACAGCCGAATGCTTTTGTACCCGACCGATCTCGCTCTCGCCGCGTCTGGCATCGGGTGCAGGCTGATTACGCGTCGGCCGACCGACCGACCGTTCGTTCGTCCGTCGACCAAAGTCTATACCCCTCTGCCTCCCTCTCTCTTCCGTTCCGCCCTCCCTGCCGCCCGCTCTCCCTTCCTCGATCGCCCCGCTCCCCTTCGTCGCCGCGATAACCCACTCCCGCCGTCGGTTGAAATCTGTGGTATCTGGTTGGTTGAAATGATTCCATCTTTGTTAATAACGGTGTTAAGGATATAGCAGCGAAAAGCTGTCGTCGTCGTAGTCGCAGTTGTTGGCCGAGAGAATGAGAAAGGCAAGGCTAGATAACAACAACCGATCTAATAGATTCTTCCAGATCGACGGCCGATACTCCTACACTTTCTCCTCTTCCTCCTCCTCCTTCTCCTCCTCTCCTCCTCCTCCTCCTCCTCCTCTCCTCTTCTCCTCCTCTCATCTATCGCAACCAATCGGATGACAGCATTTGCTGCCCTTATTATCATCCGTCCGACTTCCTATCTTGTAAGTCTCTCCCTTCTTGGCTACAGTTGTTTGTTTACGCATTATTTAACCAACACCCCCAACAGTCAGCATTGGTTACACAAGTAGAAACTGACTCTAAATTACACTAGTTAAGAAGCATGAAGGTATGTATACTGTATTAGTTAAGAAGGAAAATATTACATGTAACTACTTGAGTAACTTAAGTTGGTTAGAAAGCAGTATAACTTGTGGTGATTTCCTGCAAATTAGGTTTGTTAAGAAGCAGTATAATATATTATGTAGAATTAAAAAACATTGATATGAAGTGTGAATGAATGAGAATGAATGAGTAATATGAGACCTACATGCAGACGTCAGTACTTGAATCATGGCAGTCGTTCAGGGGAGGGAAGGTAATGGACAGCCGAGGGGGGATCATGCTAGGGATGGAAGGATTTGTAAAGAGAAAATTTAAGTTGCCGCTTGAAGGGATATGGATTGTAGGGCTATGTTATTCCACACATTGTCAGTATTTCATTTATATTTAAATATAGACCATAAATTAATTATAAATTAAATAAGTCAATTTAGTGTATATATATATTCATATAATTTTTATATACTTTCGTTTAGTTTCATTTATTGATCCAGTTCAAATAGAATACAAGTCTTGAACATACATGTACATAATATGCAGTCAAAGTTGAAATACCAATGATGATAATATACAGTCTCAACTACAGACATAATAAAACACTTTTAGATGCGAAGTTAATGTAAAGTCAGAAACAAAAGGGACACCTAGATGGGAAAACTCCGGCTGAGTAGGGGCCCAATTTGAGAATATATAGTGGCTGGTTACTCAGAGATTTCACTATGAAAATATTGTTATATTTCACTATCAAGGAGTAGGACAAATAATACGAGGTATAAGCAACATCTTGATGCGATAAACCAGATAAACATAGGTTAACAATTGTTCAGTATGTAGGCGCGAATACTAGATTTGAATTGTGGGAAGCCTGCAGCTGCCTTAATAGCTTTTCGGTATATTAAATTGACTGATTTAATTTTTAATATATATATAATATATATGTATATGTATATATGTATATATATATATATATGTATATATGTATGTATATATATATGAATTATGCTGGTTAAGAAGCGGTCTAACATGTAGAGTGTACAGTTAAATTAGGTAAGAAGCAGTATAACGTGTATGTATTGAAAGTAAATTTAGTTCAGAATCTGATTTTTAGATTATTAGCTGTGAATCAAATATCGAATAATCGGTGCCGTTTTAAGGCCTAGGTATGCGAGGCACGTACCTAGGGCCCCGCGCAACAGAGGGCCCCGTGGCGGCCCAAAACAAAAACTTCATCGAGACCATGTAGGCTAATAACAATATGATAATATTACTGAACAATATCATAAGTTCTAACAGTTCTGCAAAGTAAGAACAATATTAAACAAAGTCTGCATTTTTAGTTAACTATAATTATTGGTAATCAGCGCAGTCTGCGCAGAGCGCTATAGAAGTTCAAGTTAGACTGAAAATAAATCAATAATTTTAACGCATGGAGAACACTGTACACACAGCTTCCTGTGCATTTTGTTTGCTTTCATTCGTCTGCTTTTTGCAACGCTATAATATAGATGAGCAGCATTCATTTTGTCTTTAATAATCTACCTAAAAAAATCCTAAGCATTTTTTTATGGCATGAACGCTGTTATCAGTGCTATGGATATGAGCACAAAATGTAGAATTCAGACCTACATGTACTTGCCAATCAACGACTCATTGATCAATGAACTAAACGGACGATGAGAAGCTTATAAAGAAATCAGCAGTAGATTTACATTCTTAATTCTTAATATTCCATTGAATGCAGAACTAATAACAGAATACTGTGAAAAGCTTGCAAAGTTCTATCCTCAAGATCTTGACCGACACGAACTAATTTCGGAATGTGAATACCTGAAATACTATTATGTCAGTGTTATTTGCAGAAAAACATGAGCGCCATCTAGGGGCCTTTGTCAATAATCTATGCCATGATAACGAATGACAATCTGGTATCAACGTTTCCAAATGTTGAAATTGCAATAAGAATGTTTCTGTCAATGATGGCGACAAACTGTAGCCTACCGGTGAACGTTTTTTCTCAACATTTAAATTAATCAAGAACGAGCTTCGCAGCCGAATGATGCAAGAATGATTAAGAACGATTGTCATGATCATAGAATCAGATGTCATGCAGTCTTTGAATTTTGATGATATTATTTAAGAGACTTTGCTGAGAGCAAAACACGAAAGCGCTGTTTCTAAGAAACTGTCCTGACAATCCATGTATTGCAAACATTTACTCATTACAATCTCACTTTCAGTTACTTTTGTATAACAAATTGACAATAAGAATTTTAACATATGTTAAACTAAACATTTATTTTACATTTGTAGTAGCGTACAAATTTTGCTGGGTTAGCCATGTTAGCAGTTTATTACTATATTAATAAATTTAACAAAATGACTTAAACATAGGCCTATACACATGCAATGCATTAATGCAATACTCTATAACTGAGACTGGGAGATTGATAAGGAAATCGGGTTACTTTTATGGTTAGGGTTTGTGCCTAGGGCCCAAACTCCTTAAAACGGCTCTGAGAATAATGACTTTGAATAAAGAACTCTTGTGATTGGAAGAAAGAAAGAAATCAGTTTCAATAGTGCTTACATGTAATTGAAGTAATATTTATTAATGGTGAATAAAAATTGAATTGCCTCATGAAAGGCAGTTGGTTTTCAGGTTGCTTGTGTCCAATTCATCAGTTTAAATATTATTCATGTTGGGGGGCTGCATGATATTCTAGTGGTTAGCAAGCTGGACTCTCAGCTGAGATGTCAGAGGTTCAAAGCCCTGCCAGGGCAGGCATTTGTGTTGAGATTTCTGCTCCACCTACACCCGCTACCTGACTCGGCTATAGAGTACACTGACGGTACACTGTTGATGGGAAGATAAGAAGGTGAGGGAGAGAACTGGCCACTCGCCCTCATATGCTGAGGCTAAGAGAAATTAAGTCATTGACACTTCATACACATGACTGCCTCAGGGTTAGCTTAAGGGACTACTGTTCGTCTTCTTAGATTCAAGTTAACTTAATTATTAAGAAACTGGTGAAATAAATTTTGCAAAAACTAATATAATATTTTTCTTTATATGTAACATTTAATTTTGCATCAGATTATTTGTTACATTAATATGAAGTGAAGTGTCCACCTCAGCGCTTGTGTGAGATACTAAAAAGGTGCTCTATTAATTGTAGTCATAATTATGCAAGACTCCAGAGGATTAGCCAGGCTATGGGTAAACAAGGATGATTTTGTGGTAAACTTTAGCTTTTCATCTCTGTGTGAGGTTTTGGAATGGTAGTGGTGAGATTGTTGCCTGGTGTGGATCCCAAGAGAAAGGTTAATTGTCGGGTGATTGGATTGGTGTTGTTCTGTCGGCAACTCCACTGAAAGATCCAGAAACTCTGGGAACAAGCCTCCAAGGAGTTTCCTGGGCAGAAGAGGCAGGTGTAATAAATGGCCAATTACTTTGCCACACCATGGGGCAGCTGATAATTCTTAATAACTTGATAGATCTGCAATTACCAAAGGCATACACCAGGGAGGGAGCTCTGTATTCCTGTACTCAGCTAGCCAGGTCGACGAACACTGAGCTCCAAGCTCCGCGGCACGTGTGGGGCTTGTTGGTTCGGCGCTTCCGCTCAGTGATTCGGACATACAGTTCGTTCTCATGCATACCGTCATCCTCATGGAACAGTCTTCCACTCAAAGTTAGAACTTTACCGTCACCAATGAATGACTCAGGAAACATCTAAGGGCACATCTTTTTGTATCCAAACTGTTTCTTAACTAATTTCATTTTATACTCTACATGTTATCAAGTTATTATCAATTATCAGATGTCCCTTGGTGGTGCTAATGTATTCAATGTGTTATGTTACTGTGCTTGGCACCCTTTTGAGGCTCTTAGAAGGGTCATTATTGTATAGATACACATACATATAATTATGTTTCCTTGGTTGGCGTCAACAATGAACCTGGAAGACGGTTTTGCATATGTTAAATTCGGTGTACTAGTGAAATTCACTTATTTGTTTAGTTGATGAAGTATCTCAAGTTTGTCAGAGGTAAATTCACAAACTACTTACTTAATTTCATTCAGAAAGAATTTGTATTTATTTGATTTTAAGCCGTTTAGATGCAAATGTCTCGTCTATTCATCGGGATATTACACGCAAGTCCACTTTTGTGATGCTTGTCAAGTCAACAGAGTGGAATTTTCTCGTTTAGGATGATTTTAATGACACCACAATCATCACCGCTTGGCAGCCACCACTTGGTTAAATGAACATTCCGGAATCTAGAACGTACTTCTGCTGCAAGCCTGCAGAACTGAACTATAAAGAATCTAGCAAAAAAATATCTGTTGCCAAGAATATCGCGGATGCACGTCATTATTAAAACGCTACTACTTTGAACAAATCGGCTACCAATGAACTCACCATTCTTCTAACAGTTTATATCTTGAAGCGAGCGTCAGTAGCGGCCATTATAGCTGCTAGTAGCTAACGGGGCGTTTTGGGCGATTCCTGATTCAACGACATTTTACATGAGCTATCTATTTTGTAAAACGTGAGCATTTCAGTTGCATTATTAAAAGGCTACTTACTTACTTACTTACTTACTTACTTACTTTACTTGAGACATTCAGCCAGAGTCTTATATATCTATAGTGGCTTCATATTCAGCAGCATATCTTGGATTTAAAATCTGCACTTGGTGAACAGTTTTCTTGATTACTGTTTTGGACCAGTGCTTCAGTTGAAATAACTTTCCAGTGCAACGATATGTGTGGCCGATAATGGCAGCTCTCATTTCTGAAGACCCTCACCACTGATAATTTGTGCCACTTAGCTTTAGGATTGCCCTCTTCCTCTTCATTTTCTCCTCCGTCTGTCCCTCCCTGCCTCACTCCCTCCAAACATCCCTCCGTCGCTCCCTTGCTCCCTCCCATGCTGCTACTTGTGAGTGGTTGTGAGGATGTGCCAAGGACAGATCCAGTTCATGCGGGACATTGCTTCCGTAATTCTTCCTCTTCAACTTGACGCAAAATGTCCGTTTCGCATGACGGGCGTCATTATGATCTGGTTCGGTGGATCATTCCACCGGATCATGAATTTCCTTTCTATTCTGGTTCTCGCAGACCTTGAGGAGGAATCCTTTCGAATTGCCGCCACTGCAGCAATCCTTCAAGAATGACAGATTTTGCTCGTAATCGGTGGCTGTACGTTCTGGCGTTGTCGGCTACGCCTGGTCGGCCAAAGACCCCTTCTCCCTTCCCCTTCTCCTCGCTTCTTCTTCTCCTACTTCTTAGGTTTAGTTGTGGTTTGAATTAACCTGGTCTTGTGACACTCTTTTGCTGAGCGTGTTATGCTATTGATTGATTCAAAGTCTGATGCAATGACTGATTGACTGTTTTTGTCAGAGAAGCGAGCGAGGGAGGGTTGCGCTGGGGTGGGGTGGGAATGCTGCGCGGTGGGGGCTGTTGGTGTGTAGGGGTTGGCTGTTGGCGGGCCACCCCACTTGTGTTGCCGACATGAAGGCCGTTGGGCAGGTCAGTTAATCAAACTTAAAAATTTCTTAGGGTATCATATTTTTCTGTGTTATGATTATTCATGGCTTTGCACTCCTGGTGACGAGGGCAGGTACAATGAACCGGTTCAAGTCAGATGCTGGTTGGAAGCCAAGGCGGACGGACGGACGGACCGACGGACGGAGAGACGGGCGGGCGGGTGAGCGAGCGGGCGCTGTCTATGTCAGTCGGTCGGTCGGCTCAATTTTGAAAGGCTGGCGTGCTTTCGTTTCTCCTCGTGTGGTGTTTCTGTTTGGGACTTTAACTCTTCTTCCGAGTGAGTAGTTTATGCAGAGGGCTTCTTCTGATGATGATGGCGATAAGATTGTTTTAACCAATTTCAGTTGATTAATACTGATAATTATTGTAGTGTGTTTCATGCGGACAATGCCCGGCTTCAGTTGAAAGAACTTTCTAGTGCAATGAAATGTGTGGCCGATAATCGCAGCAGACATTTCTGAAGATTCTCGTTTACCTCTATTAAGTTGTACCACTTTGCTTTAGTTCAGATGTGCACATGACTAGACGACGGAACATGGATGGCAGCAAGCAATTGTGAGTGAAGGACTTCTCAAGGTCCCTACAACTGCCTCGGGTGAGGCTTGAACCCACACTCTTCACGTTACAGGCCGAGTGCTTTAACCTATGGCCTAACCAATTTCATTTATGAAATTATTTCCTGATTCCTGAATAGTAGTGATGTAACTTATTCTAATTATAAATTGCTATTATGAGGCTTTAGACTTGCCACTTTAGATTCTAGGCATGTCACAGAGTTCAGGATTGCTATAAATGGACTGCTATATAGATGGACATTCTGCAAGCTTTAATTAGCCTTTAGTGTTACTATAAATGGGTTTATAGCTTAGTGACTTGTCATCACTGTAGCATATCAATACAAATACAATCAAAAGAGGCTGGATGCTTTCAGTCCATGCAGCCAACTGAGGAGGCTTCAGTCTAACCGAAGAAGTATCCATATCTCCTAAGCTCTGCAATATCTCATAAAAGTTGAGCTTTCCATCTTTGCTCCTGCCCTGTTGAGTTCTGTCTATAGAAGAGCTGAAGTTGGTTAAACCTGTATGTGGTAACTTTGGCACTGCATATGTCTTCACATCATGGTATTTGTGGTGGAAAGCTTACGTGCTCAAAGGGAAGCTAAGTAACTGAACAAGAGTTGGGATGACAGATGGTGACAGTTAAAAGTGGTTACTCACTTACCAATGTGACAATAAGTAGACATCAGTTGTCAATAAAATACTGGCTTTGTGGTCTAACGTGAGACAATTAATGTGGTAATGATGTAGAACTGTGTGGGTATATATAGTGGATGTCAGAGTATGATTTGTGGAGAGGAAGAGGGAACCTTCCCTCACTGCCACTGGAAGGTATATTATATTGCCATGCCCACATAAGATCCTTTAGTACCAGACATTTCATACCAGCAAGCATTCTAGTCATTTGCTAATTTTTTGGTTTTTGCTGTCAGACAGTACTTTTAAATTGTTTATTACAGTCTTGAGTTTATAATATGTCCAGTTGGACAGAGCAAAGTTTAGCTTTGTCCTACCAGATATATAATTGTATCTAATCTAGCTTTTTCTGTTTAAAATGAGTTCTTTGCATACTAAGTTCCTTCTTGTGTTAGTTGTCAGAGGATAAGTCCTTATTTGGAGTCTTGGTGTTTAAGAATTTTATTCTCAATTTTATTATGATCCTCCACAGCAAACTGACTTTAACATGCTCTCATTTATAGTCATGTTTATTGATTGTTTATGCAAATTATAGAGCACATTAATATTCATATTAAACAGTGTTTATAGAGATTTCAGTGATTCATACACTGCAGAGGTGTGTGAATATGCTCTAGTATACTATAGTCAGAAACGTTCACGACTCCTAAGCACAGTGACTTGGGTTGGGTCAACTTGCGATTTCTTAGTCGGCTGAGTCTGTGAGGAGAGCAAATCTTTAAACATTTTTGACTTTTTACTATTGTTGATTAGACATGCGGGTGTTGCTTCCTGTTCGGCAAAGAATTAGTTTCAAATTGGGGCTCATAGTTGATAATACTTTGAACTCTGGCCGGTCACAATACTTATAATCAGTTCTTATTCCCAAACTTATCATTACTCAGTGATGTCATCTGATTGTCTTTGTCTGCAGGTACGTACGTAAATCAAGAACTGTTCTTGGTGAACGAGCGTTTTCAGTTGCTGGACCTACTTTTTGAAACTCTCTTTCTTTGTCTTTTTTAGGGCTTTGTCAGTTGCTTGTACCAGTTCATTCTCAAATTGGGGCTCGTAGTTGATAAAACTTTGAACTCTGGCCAGTCACAATACTTATAATCAGTCCTTTTCCCCCAAACCTATCATTATTCAACGAGGTCATCTGATTATTTATCTGTGTCTGGTCATATCTGAATCAAGAACTGTTCTTTGTGAATGAGCCATTTCATTTACTGGACTTTGGAACACTCTGTTTTTTAGGGGTTTCTCAGTCACTTGTACCATTTCATTCTCAACTTAAAACTGACCTAGAGCTTTCAAATTGCTTATCCACCAAAGGCTGCCTCTCTGTCAGAGGTGTGTGAATATGCTCTAGTATACTGAGCCGGATATTGGCCTGATTACGGCTTGGTTGTGGTGTGCCATTGGTTGATGTCTTGTGCATTAGACACTGGTGTAATAGAAGTTAATAATTTTTAATTATTGAGCAATTTCACTACAACCTGTTGAAATATCAAGTCCAAATTTGATTTTCCAGACTTTGTGATGGTTTTCTCTGGCACGACCACAATTATTGGACTTGATGCAGGGATACTGGGATACACCGAATTGCTGTGCCTCACCCATTGTTGGTCCCTTGGGCGTTCTTGGTGGCTGGCCCATAGCTTTGGAATGCACTGCCCAGAATGCCATTCATAACTAAGCTTTAAACCATAGTTTTTTCGTTTTTTGTTTGTTTCCAAAAAACTTTGGTTTTTTTATTTCTCGTCACATTTTTCCCCGTTTTTTTATTTATTGTATGTAACTTTATTTATTTCCTTTCTGTTACTATTTGTTTAATTTTGTTTTTGTCTGATATCTCTTACGTTGTCTCCGTCCTTTCAAGGATTCATCTAATTTACGTCACTATTTAGTGTCATCAGTTGAGAAATAAACAGCACAGTACAGGAAAAGAAATTATAAAAGTTATTTGATTTTCTAAGATATCCAAAATGCGAAATGCTGTCTTTGTACTCAGTAATCTCTGATTGACTGATAAACTGACGGATATTACTCCATATCACGTTCTTATAAGTCAGAATTGTAAGTAGGCTAGACCTACAATTTGGTTCAATTTTTAATTAAGTACACTCTATACTTACAAAGTTTAGTTTTTAATTGCTTATGTCAGCATGGATTTATGTGGACTTATGTATACAATTTAAATTTCAAAAGATTTCAATATTTTTAATTTCTCAATTTCTTTTTAAACCAAATTTAGGAAAAAGAAAATAATTGTTGTAGATTACTGTTACTTGGTGTTTACTAATATTAAAGTTATGTTATTTGCTCATTAAAATTAAATTGTGTAAACAAGGTTTTTAGAATTTTAAATGCAGTAGGCTAATAGATGTAACAAAGTCAAATTATTTTCTTTTCCGTTTTTTTCTCGTTTTTTTCCGTTTTTTATTTTTTTCAATAAAACGACGGTTTTTCCATTCTTTATTTTGATTTTACCGTTTTTAACACCTATGCTTTAAACTCATCCGTTTCAACTTGCTTTGCCCGTGGTAGCTTGACTTCGGATTTCTTTGCTTGTTGGACTCCTGACTCCTGAGAGCACTTCTCTAATCACCTTGTCACCTTGTGCCGTCAGTTCGTGGAACTTTAGCGACCGTCGTGACCAGCTTCCTCCAATCCTCCCTGCTTCGTACCGCGTACTTCTCTAATTTAGACTATCGTTTATGTGTGCATAATTAAGTAGGTATGTAGCATGTGTATGCACTATGCGCATATGTATGGTTAAGATGTATGTGTATGTGTGTGTGTGTGTGTGTGTGTGTGTGTTTGTATATGTTTGTATATGTTTGTATGTATATGTGTTTGTATATGTTTGTATGTATATGTGTTTGTATATGTTTGTATGTATATGTGTTTGTATGTTTATGTGTTTGTATGTTTATGTGTTTGTGTAAGAAAGATTTGTCAGATTGGTGTTTATGTGGTCCGGCAAGGTAGAAAATGAGTAGGAGTGGAAAGTAGTTTATGCTGGTATCAGCATATCCTCTGTGTAGCTATTGACTGTTGACTGGAATGATGGCTACAGGCTTCATATTCAGTGTTAGGGTCCCTTGTCTGGGTTTCCTCTAAGAAATTCATGGGCTACCTATTAATGAGTAGGTCTATAAGAATCTGACCAGTGACTGCAGTATTGCTAGAAAGCTGACTGGCCAAGTCTGGTTAAGTTCCTAAGACACACCTTGGTCACACCTTGCTCTTTGTTTCTATCTGTTTCTTTCACTCTATCTCAGTGACTGTTTCACTCTGTCTCACTGCTTCTTCTAGGTGTGCTGCCCACTGGTGCCCCTGCATATACTATGTATGCAAGTATGTTTGCAAGTATGTATGTATGTATGTATGTATGTATGTATGTATGTATCTAAACAGTTGCATAATGCCATTGGATCTGTCATTAGGGCATAAAATGGTGTGCTAATCATTGCCTCTTTAGGCCCCAGATGTTTTGAGTTACTACTGACTCCTTAGGCTTTATTTAGGGTTTACGCTATTGTCATATTTTCTTACTTTTGGTTGTTATCACTTAGTAGTGAGTATTATTATATATGTTTGAGGAAGAGTTTGTGGATAATTTTCAGTGAGGTTATGTAACTTATGAGTCACTGTTGCCTGTAATACAGTTCAGTTATTTTTGGTTTAAAATTTATATTTGGTCTACGTTATAAAAGATGAAGTTATTTTGAGTAAATTTGTCTGGATATTTTCATAGCGGTGTATAGGTGGCAGTGTGACTGTGCACAACGACAACTTACTTTCGTTCATTATCAGAAGCCTTTTTCCTTCAGTGATATGACTTCAGAAATGAATTCAGATTCATTTCTATATTTGACTCGAAACAGTTCTTCCTCTCGCCGTTGGTTTCCATTCTCCATCCATCCATCAATCCATCAATCCATCAGTTCAGCCATCTATCGTCCATCCACGTAGTCGTCATTTTCGGATCCTCTGTCCCTTCCTCTTCCATCCGTTTCTCCGTGTCTCGGCGGTCTTTCCACTTTGTATTTCAGCGCCATTAGGATAAAACGATTTTCAATCCTCTAGTCTAGATCTCTTTCCTGTTGTGTACGAGATCCGGTTGCTCGAGGTTTCGAAAATATCCGCGATGCAGGGAGACTCAGGCGGCGTCGGCGGCGCTTGCGATCCCTGGTCTTCGGCGGTGCTTTCACAGCCGACCGACCGGGCTTCCATCGCCTGCCCGTCCGTCCGTCTGTCCGTCCGACTGGTGACGACGTGGCTGACAACCACTGGAGGGTTGGTCGTCTTTAAGTGTTACGGTTTCGGAGTTGGATTTCATGGCGAACGAAGGCGGAGATGCTGGTGAGAGAGAGGAAGGGAGGAGGGCCGTGTGTCGATGCATCGGCTGCGATTGTTGATTGTCGAAGAGCGAAGAGCGTTATTAATGGTCGTTTGCTAGACCAGATGTTGGCTGATGAGTAAGTGGGTTTCTGTGATGTCTTATGACTGGGGCTGAGGAGGAGGAGGAGGAGGGGCTGAGACCAAGGAGGAGGAGGAGGAGGAGGGGCGAGAGTTGGAGGACATTTATTCTGGAGGAAGAATCGAGAGAGAGGCTGAGTAAATGATAGGGTGGGTGTGATGGTGAAGAATCGAGTGAGTAAGGGGAAGAATTATGATTTTTTACTTAATTGATTGAACAGTTGAATGGGTAGTTGAGTAAATGCATAGTCAGTGATTAGTTTAACGAATTAATGCTTGATTTAAAGTAGGGTTGTTAATATCGGTTTTTTTGGCAAACCGATTATCGTCTTTAGAAATCCGATTTTAAACCGATTATCGGTTTTTATTGGCCTTCATAGAAAATTTAATATATTATCATATAATGCAAGTTACTGAAAAACGATAATCGTTATGTACGGTAACATACATACACGTACGGGGTTCACTATTACCTCGTTGGCTGTGGAAGACAACTTTATATACAGGCAATAATAGGTCCTCTGGGGTGTCTACTATTACTCTTGGCTGTGGAAGTATCCGTTTATATATAAGAGGCAATAATACGTCTGTGGGGGGTTCTACTATTACCTCGTTGGCTGTAGAAGCTTTTTTATATATAAGAGGCAGAATTCGATAATCGGTTTGTAAATAATGAAAACCGATTTCGAAAAACCGATAATCGGATTTCCGATTTATCGTTTAACATCCCTAATTTAAAGCGTGGCTGAATAATCTTAAAATAATTAACTCTATAGCATCATTTAAGGCAACCTACAAAATGTTTCTCATATCTCGTTACTGAACCTTTTCTGCTTGTTGTTTGTTTGTTGCATAAAATAGTATCAGTGCTGGGTCGGGGTAGCTCCTTTATACATCAAGACCTTCTGTGCCTCTGTCTCTTCAGTCCCTGGTCATTCCGCTTGACCACCAGAGGCCTTCTGGTTGTCCGCCCCATGCACGGGGCTGCTGTTCAGTCTAGAAGCTTTCCTTATGCCCCTCCAATTGGAGCCATCTGCTGCTTGGGCTCCTCAGCTTTCTCTTTCCCTGTTTTCAAAATACCTGAAGTCCATTTTAGTTGTTAGTGATAGCACTGACTTGGGTTGGGAGTGCCTCTGCGCTTGACTTCTGGTTTCTCTGTTGGATTTCGACCTGGCTATGACTTTCACTAGGGTTCATCTGAAGCGACCATCGATTGATCTCTTGTGCATTATGATGACGACACTGTATAAGTCATTAGATTAGACTAGATTAGATTAGATTAGATCATTAGAGGTACTGTCTATAGATATATCCAAATGCAGGTTTACATAGATTCCTTGTTAGGAATCTGGTTAAAAATTCAGAAATTGACTTCAGTGACATCTTGGTGAAACCAAGGAAGTGGAAAGTTGTAGTTTAGATTGCAGAACTTTAAATGGCTGTCACAAATGTTTGTGGCTGCACCAACTGTGACCTCTGTTCATTGGTGCTGTATTAGTTTTATTGTCAAATGCAGAGTTGCAGACTCATCTTTATTGTGATATAACTCACATTTTATCACCATTTTATAAAGGCCAGACCTTGTTTTCCTAACCGTTACTGCCAGGTGCTGTGCTGACCCACATATTGTGCAAAAACTGTGACTGACTCTGTTTTCTTCTTCAGTATCTATTTCTTTGTCATTGTTCAATTAATTATTTTGACTTGACGGGAGCCAGATGTTCTGCTCATGTTACAGAACTGTTCATTTCAAACTGCCAAGTTGCCATGGATGTCTTGTGACGCATAAGCTACTGTGCCCTGGCGACCTGTTATTGACCCATTACAATCTGTCAATAATAAGTTCTGTGGGGATGAGTTGTTTTCTTTTTCTGAGCTGTCTGTCCTAGCAGGCAGTTGTTTGAGTCCTCAGTTTATTTTCGAAAATAATCCTTTGTTGGTTGTGGCGAGTTAGTGGTTGCGTTGCGTGTGCTCTAGTCTCAGGAAATTGGTTAGTGTCACAGATTGTCTTTGCTTTGCTCTTCTGACACTTTGCAGATTTCGTGCTGTGGCTCGGCATAGGTGGGTGTAGTTGTTAAGAATTCTTCTGGGTCTTAACTGTATGGGTATTCTTGATGGTGAATGTATCTGTGCAGGTTCTGTTGTGCTGGAGAAGTTGTATTGAGACTTTTAAGCACCTTTCGAATGTGTAGACACGAAAAGGCATTGAAATGTGTGCTATCTGTGAAATGTTTTACTTAAACTTTTCGTGAAATATTTCTAGGGAATAACAACTTTGGCACATTGTTCCAGAAGGCCTGTCCAATGGATAGTACAAGCACCATAGTTAGTTAAACCACCGTTTTTTCCGTTTTTTATTTTTTCCAAAAACGTCATTTTCCCATTTTTTATTTTTCTTCACATTTTTTTCTGTTTCTTATTTTTTGTATGTAACTTTATTTATTTATTTACTGTCTATTATTATTTGTTTAATTTAATTTTTGTCTGATATCCCTTACGTTGTCTCCGTCCTTTCAAGGATTCAGCTAATTTACGTCACTATTTAATGTCATCAGTTGAGAAATAAATAGCACAGTACAGGAAATAAAATTTATAAAGTTATTTGAATTTCTAAGTTATCCAAAATGCGAAATGTTGTCTTTGTACACAGTAATCTCCAATTGACTGAATAAGCTGACTGACATTACTCCATATCAAATTCTTATATAAGTAAAAATCGTAAGTACAATTTTAATTAAGTACACTCTATACAAAGTTTACAAAGTTTAGTTTTTAATTGTTCATGTCAGCATGGACTTATGTGGACTTATGTTTACAATTTAAATTTGAAAAGTTTTCAATATTTTTAATTTCTCAATTTCTTATTAAACCAAACTTATGAAAAAAAGAAAGTAATTGTTGTAGATTAATGTTACTTGGTGTTTACTAATAAAGTTGTGTTATTTGACTGATTAAAATTAATTTAAAATTGTGTAAACAAGGTTCTTAATTTTAAAATGCAATACAAGATGTAAAAAATTCAAATTTTTCTTGTCCGGTTTTTCCCGTTTTTGTTTTGTTTTTACCGTTTTTATTCTAAACATGAAGGAAAAAGGCTAGCTCTTAACATGAAGGCAACTCCTTGACGTTTCTGAGGCCAAAGCTACTGCCATAATTTTTTCTTTCAGCCCAGTATTTTGTTTTTACCGTTTTTAACAACTATGAGCCATCCTATGGTAGTTTTTAATTACCAGCAGGCCTGAAAGCACCGTCATTATATGCTGGATATCTTTAAACATGTATGCAACTCCTTGATGTATTCTGAGGCCACTGCTAAGTACTGCAGCATTTTACTTGATAGAAATTTTGAAGACTGGACACAATTCTTTCAGCCCAGTTGGAGTCTGTTCCATCTGGACATGGGGGTGTTGCAGTAATAAGGCACAATTATTTATTATTATTATTATTATTATATTATTATTATTTTATTATTATTATTATTATTTTTATTTATTGTAATGACAGAATGAGTAAGGGTCACAATGGCCTACATGAATAAACATAAAATTAAACTAAGTTTGTCAATGCAGAAGTTTTACCGAATTCAGTGCTCTTAGATTCTTAACGTTCAGTTAGTTTGTGAACAGAAAGTGTTTGCTTTATTATCAAGTGCATGAACAGAAAATGTTTGCTCTAGGAACGAGTGCATACAGAGGTCATTCTGCTTTGTTTCTCATCTTAGTGGTTCAGGTGTCTGACTCTGATCAAGTGTTTACCCCGTTTACTTTTAGCATTTTATTTATTATTGTGATATGAAGCAGTGTTTCTTAATTTGATTTTAATCAAGTTTTACTCATTTTTTACTTTACCAGATGACTTGTAATATATTCTGTTTCAAATTGTACCTGTGTTTAAATTGATTGTAGATGTTTTACATTTATTTTCTTTTTGTTTTTTTGTTTTCTTCTGTATTTGTGACTTGTTATAAGGGTGGAACGGGGAAACTGATCCACAGTACACTAAGAGCAAACGGGGTTGGGATGTTTGGATATAGGTTGGATATCTGTGAATTACAGATTCTTTATGTAAATGCAATTGTAAGGCAAACGATGAAGCTATGATTGAGGGAGACTATAATAGGAACTGTTAGATTGACCTGGTGACAATAGGTGCACAAGAAAATGTTAAGCTTCACTAGTAATGAAGGCCAGAGTCATGACTCATGAGCAGTAGAGGCTCTGCAGTCATTCCATGAGACTAACTGATGTGATTCTCTGATAGAGAGCTTTGATATAGAGGCAATTCCTGAACTGTTCTTATATGCGGTTTTCGTTCTTTTAATTAACTTCCGGTGTATGCGCTTCTCTGATCTAGCGATCGATGAGTACGATATTTATTGTTTTCTTGGATCTGCGAAATCATTAGTATATAATTTTGAATTATTTGTTTTTGTTCAGAGAGATGTTTACCGTAATGGCTGCAATAAGGTGATTTGAATTATTAGTTTTTTTCATGTATGTGTGCTCAGGAATGGAATTTCCTAAGATTTGCAGGACCATTTTTATTTTCTAATTTTTTAGAAACAGTTGAAGACTCGCCTTTTTCCACGCGCCTGGGCTTTTCAATTAATGAAGTCTGTGTTGTCATTTGAGATATTAAAAGAACCGGTAGGAAATAAAAGAGGCTGCATGGTCATTAAGAGTTAAATTAAGAGTTTGAAATATTGAAATTGTGAGTACAAGGCAGAATAGACAAAAATTCAATGTTCATCTGGTTCGTTTGATGCACCGACCAGAGAGAGTCAACCGTCGACCTTTTGTTAGGTCCAAGTGCTGGGCTCATTAACCTGGGACCTGGGAATCACAAATTTTCAGTCGAATCTCAAATCAAATCGGGGTAAAAGTTCGAATTCAAATCGAATCTCGAATCGAATCAGCGGGTACCAGTTTGATATTCAAGTAGTGTGTACTTGATAGCACAGGCATACCACAGTAACACAGTTATTGATATATCGATGTAGGCCTAATAACTTTTCTGCAGTTTAAAATCAATTAAACTGAAATTAAGTTAATTAACAGAAGTAAAATAGTGCAAATAATTTAAAAAATCTTGATGTGTTTCGAATCAAATCAAATACTGTTGCTTCATTTTCGATAATTTTTTACATCTTGATGTCATTTTCGAATCAAATTGGGTGCTCAAATACTTTGTTTCTCCTTTGCAGCTTCGATTCATTTTCGATATTGACATATCGAATTCTTCTGTTTTGCATTCTTTTTGATTCTTCTTTTTCTTCGTTATTGTCTGCTTCTATTTATTCTTGTTCTTCTAGAATAGGTACTCAGCATAATGGATAGTTCTTCTGGACTGGCTTCTTCTATGCAGCGGTTGGGGTGCTCGAATACATCTTTGTCTTCTTCCTTTGCAGTTCTCACATTATTGTTCTTATTCTCATTCATCCTTCTATATCTGTATACTTCTTCTCACATTCTTCTGCTTCTTCTACTTTGTATTCTCTTTACATTATTGTTCTTTTATTCTCATATACATCCTTCTTGGTGTCTTTATACTTCTTCTTTTTTCTTTTTATTCGCATTCTTCCTTTACAGTAACATTGCTTCATGTTCTTCTTCTTTATTCTTCTGCTTCTTCTACTTTACATTCTCTTTACATTATTCTTCTTTTATTGTCATTTACATCCTTCTTCATATCTTTATACTTCTTCTAATTTTTCTTTTTATTCTTCTGCTTCTTCTACTTTACATTCGCTTTACAGTATTCTTCTTTTATTGTCATTTGTATCCTTCTTCATATCTTTATACTTCTTCTAATTTTTCTTTTTATTCTTCTGCTTTACAGTATTCTTCTTTTATTGTCATTTGTATCCTTCTTCATATCTTTATACTTCTTCTAATTTTTCTTTTTATTCTTCTGCTTCTTCTACTTTACATTCGCTTTACAGTATTCTTCTTTTATTGTCATTTGTATCCTTCTTCATATCTTTATACTTCTTCTAATTTTTCTTTTTATTCTTCTGCTTCTTCTACTTTACATTCGCTTTACAGTATTCTTCTTTTATTGTCATTTGTATCCTTCTTCATATCTTTATACTTCTTCTAATTTTTCTTTTTATTCTTCTGCTTCTTCTACTTTACATTCTCTTTACATTATTGTTCTTTTATTCTCATATACATCCTTCTTCATATCTTTATACTTCTTCTCATTTTTCTTTGTATTCTTCTGCAGTCTTCTCATTTCTCTTCCTATTCTTTTTCTTTGCATTCTTCACATTTTTTCTTCCTTACCTTTGCTTCTACATTTTTCTTTTTTCTTCTTATGCATTCTTCTGCTCCGTCTTTATCTTTGCATTCTTCTTCTTTGCACTGGTATTTTACCTTTGATTGATAAAGGCAGAGTGAGCTGTTAATCAACCTGTGAGCCTGGACTTCTCTGAAAAATTGTGGCTTTATTTCAGTTGGTTATTTCGATTGAATGATTCATCATTTCTTTTAGAATTCTTTAAGAGGTTCATATGTAAAAGTCCAGATAAATGTGCTCAGTTCTACTATTTCGTTTTTGCTGAGGTGTCTTCCTAGTGTCCCGAAGGCCTTGGGGTCAAGGCTCTGCGTCCGGTGTGACACTTGTCCGGTGTCAGTTGTCACTTGGTACATCCAAATGCTTTTACCGTGTCCGAGGCCACAACAGTAAAAGGCGACAAGAGATTGATGACTTGTGAGTTGGGTTTGGAGTCATCCATGGCACTGTGGAACTATGTTGGCTAATGACTCCGGAAAGGCATTCATTGTTTCTTTGGCAGATACTATTATTGAAGACCCAAACCATTTATCCCACCGCACTTATCGAGATGGGGTGCAGACGAGTACACACTCCCTGATAGATACCATGTACTCAATATGTATTTGGAATCCGGTTGAACAATGTTAGATAGCCTACTGCTGAGCTGTTTGTAAATTGACTAACTTTGGTAGACTATTCGTTGATTGTATGGTCAGTCACTGAATCGGCTTTTCACTTGGCTATTCATTGTCTGAAACTTGATGCATGGGTTAAAGATAGGATGCAGGTTGATTGCGAGTGCCGTCTTGTTATAAACAGTTATTTTGCCCGTAGTGATTCTTATGTGGCAGATAAAACTCTTCAGACTTTATTTCTTAGTCAGTTGTTTGTAGTGTAGGCAGTGTTTAAGTTATCAAAAAAACTGAGGGGGTCAAATGTGTACAGTTTACCAAAGTACATGAATGCATGTTAAAAAGGAATGTTGTTAATATTTGCACACAAAACAACGGGCAACCCTGAAATTTTTGTAATGTCCTCCTGTTTAAATTTGCTACAAACCACATTTAAATATTTGGACTTTCGGTTCTTCTGCACTATGACAGTTGGGGGTCAAGACCTGACTCCCAACATTTTTTCAGTTGCCTAGCTGAGGGGTTAGAAGAACAGCCCTGACAACTCAAACACTGAGTGTAGGTGACTCTATCTTTGGAATGCTTAGTGGCTGTATTGAGGGCGTGTGGCCATTCCTCTCCCTTGCCGTTTCATCTTCTCACCAACAGTGTACGGTCAGTGTACTCATGATAGATGAGCTGGCTAGGGTGCAGATGGAGCAGAACTCTTCAACCAAATTTCTGCCCTGATGGGGATTTGAATCCCTGACCTCTCAATTTACAGTCTAGCATGCTAACCACTGCACTATCGAACACCCCAATTTTTGGACAGATGAACAGTGTCTAATTCCAATCTAAGATGCAGTGGTGAAAGTCAAGGATGTTTCAGCATGAACTTCCTTCAATACATCAACATGTATGCTCCTCCATCTCTTTCTCTTTCTCTTTGAACCCTTATTTTCTTTCCATATCCACATCAAGTGGATACATTTTAACTCAATAAATGAGTGGTTGTGTTTATGACTTTTTAGTGTGAATTATCTGTAATCTGATATAATCTCCTTCCGTCTATCAAAGCATAAATCTATTTATCAGTTACGACTACAAATCAACTCCTCTCCCATTGGGAAACATCTGTACTTAAAAACCCAGGCAGAAGTAGAGGCATACAGATAAGCATACAATGAAGCGGACAAAGACAAGTAAAGAAAGACACAGACTTTCAAACTATTTGTGTGTTACATTATGACATTTGGTAGATAGCTGCATGCATTCGCTGTGAATGTCTGATATCCTGTCGATATGTGACCAGCGGTGAATATGACTTATATGTGAATATAGTTTTGCCTTTTACTGCATTTATCGCATTCTTGTGTGTGCGTGTGGTAGTGAATAGGAGGTTGTAGTAGAATCATGACTTTCATGTGACCTAAGAGGAGAATTGAACCCTGGTACTGCTGCAGGGTGAAAGCGCGGGCGTTACTTATTAACAGCCGTGAATTTCTAAATGAATTGGCGTGTATTATCGCTGTCAGATGACTTCTCTGTTACTGGTGTATTGACAGTTGATATGTCATATCAGTTGTTTTATAGCCTGCAAGGAACCTTTTTAAATTGGATGATTGTGGGGTTGGTTGCTGCTGTGGAATTGTTTGGAAGATGATAATGTTGGTTGCCTTGAAGAGCATTTCAATGTAAGGAGGGTGATAATGATGATGCTGATGAGGACAGCCTTGTACACGATTCTGTGCAGTTAGACGAGGCTTTGCACTTGGTTTAGAAGATGTATTGCTGTCTGGTGGGCCCCACCAGCAGACGCTGCTGCATCAGCTAGATACCTCCGTATAGACTTTATGGACCGTCCTACTACTGCTTGTGTATGGTTCTGGGTCACAGTCATTGTGCTGTGTCGTCTATTTCGTGTCAGCTGGTGCTTTTCTATCGTATGCTTTCATCTGACTGCATCGGTTTCGCATTGCTTATGAGTCTATGAATTTTTTCAAGTATTTCCAAATAGGTCAGATCTATGATTTTCCAATTGGCTGATAAATGTTTCTTAGCAATGGAGCATCTACATTCGTTTTCATTTGAGTATTCGACCTAGAAGCTGAGTGCAATTTCTGATTCACTGTACCGTTCTGCAGCCCTTTCTTGCAGCATTTAGTTGATACTAAGAAATGAAGCTGAAAATGCAATTACCCAAATATTTAACTTCTATAGGATACTTTGGTTAACTTGACAATATTTATGTTTTGACCACTTGAGTATTTGTTTCAGTGGTGTTGAGCAGAGATGGGCACGATTAGTTAAATTGCTAATCGATTAGAATTAGAATTACTTAACCTTGAATCACTTGATTTACCGATGATTGTTGTTGATATTTTCATTTTCCAATGTCTTGTCCCTTCTTCATAATTGCAATTACTGTTCCATTGTTGAGCTGAGAGCACTGCTCAGTGGATATCTGGAAGAGATGGTATACAGATTTAGTTGATAAGTGAATTCTAAAACTACATAATGTGAACCTTGAGTTTGACTGTTCTTGTTAAATGCCAGATCAATAATTGAGTCTTTATGTTGTCTGCTTTGTTGCAGGAGACGAGTTGACTGTCTTACGTCATCGTCGCCGTCGTCGTCGTTCTTGCTGTTGTTTCAACTGGTGACGCTTTTTGCTTGCCAAGATCTGACAGACAGGATAAAATGTCGGGGAATGTTCCCGGGCGACCGAAGGGACCCCCCTGCAAGGTCTGTGGGGACGAGGCATCCGGGTTCCACTATGGCGTCGACTCCTGTGAAGGATGCAAGGTACAGGAAGCAGTTAATGAGAAATAAGTGCCAAATAAAACTAGGTGAGATGAGGTGTGGTGAAGTGAGATGGTTTGGGTGGCATGATATGATGAGGTTTCAATTCACTTAAGGTAAGGTGATGATGATTACATGTCTCTTTCATAATAAGGGCTATTATTATTATTATTATTATTATTATTATTATTATTAAATTACAGTAATAATAGTAATAATCATTCATTCATTCATTCAAAAATTTATATAACACCCCTTCAATTATTATTACTATTCAGAAGCGCTCCATTCAACTCCAGCCCCTGCAAAAAGGTAAGTTTTCAAATGTCCAGAAAAAGTATCAATACATGATTATAGGGAACAGGCATAGCTCCCAAGGGAGGCTATTCCAAACCCTAGGGCCTACAACAGAGAATGCACAGTGCTGCACAGTTGCTGTGCGGGCAGACTACCCCCTCTCAGCAGAGTGAGTGACTATTAATAATTATTAATAACTAATAAAATAATAATAATAATAATAATAATAATAATTGCCTAGGGCAAAAAAATACTAACAGTAATAATAATAATTATAGCCCTTAGAGGTGTGGTCGTGTTTTGAAGGATACCTCATCTGAGGCACAACATGACTCCAGCTGCACTCCAACCACTACACAACCTTTCCTTGAATGCCTAAACAAGATACACTGGTTAAAACAGACAATATATGCCACCCACAGAAGTGCAGACACAGCTGGTTACCTTTAACTTAGGATCATATTGCTTCACCTTGAACCATTTGATTTACTCTGATTGTTGTTATTTTCATTGTCTCCATATATTGCTTATGTTATTTGCAGCGTGACTGAAGCACTTGAATGGCTTTGTACAGTTGCACTTAGATGCCCCTTCTTCATGTTAGCATAAATTTAGGAACTTCTTTGTTATCAGTAGCTAGGTCATATTTGGTACTACTATATCATAGCAAGTAACGAACTGTGGTAATTTTTAAGCTCTACTTACACGGGTGATTTATCACCGTGGTGCATAACTCATGTTATGGCATTTTTCTGATAGCTGAAACGGCTAGTTTTACCACCTCAATGTAGCAATGCAAAACTGTTTGCATCCATAAACAAAGATCCTAAAGACAGAAACATCTATAGCAACAAAACGATAGTTGTCGAACCCTACACAATTCATCTATTTATAGCCATGTTTGTCGGTTGACTGTGTTGTTTGGGTAGTGTTGCGAATGCCTGAATGCCCCTTCGTTCATGCATACCTCACTCCCTCCTCCTCCTCCTCCCCAGACTGAGGACTTGGTCATTGGCTATTGCACAGATCCCCAGAATGGGGTTATTCAGTGGCTGATAAAATCTGTCCCGTCCGCATTGACTGTTCGCTTTCGTCTCTCCTCTTGCCCTTATCCCCCGTTTGTGTGTCTGTCTCTTTGTCTATTACTGTGTCTGTCTCGGTCTGGTCTGTCTGTCTGTCTGTCTGTGTTGGTGATCTCTTTGGAGTAGTCAGTTGATTGAGTATTTTGTACTAGGTCGCTTTGGCAGTTTCGTGTCCTGGGCGTCAAGTCAGTCAGGTCGTTGCTTTTGGAGTCTCAGTTCTGGACGACTGATTTTTAACAAGACTTCGGAAGTTGATACTGCTTTCAGTCGAACCACCATTTGTTTATGGGAAATACTGTAATCGGGTTAGGTTTCATCAGGCAGGGGTTGCATGTAAAGTAGCATGGTCTTCGTTCAGTTCTTTCAGCGGGAATTTATGGAAGGCTGCCGTGGTGAATATTATGTTGCAGTATCAGAATTTTGTGTTTGCTTTGTTTGCAGTTATTGCGTTCGTGTGTGTTCTATGGACTTCATTCAGTTCAACTGTCAGAGTTGCTCAGTGTTGCGACTTAAAGTGTTGTGAATCATTCACACTAAACTTTCTATTCGTCTGGTCACCGTTAATGGGTGACCAGACGTGATAGTTGAATTATGACACACTGGCATGCAGATCAGAAGGACTCAGGTTCAGTACCTGCTAGCCCTATAAGGTTGACTCAACCTTCCACTCCCTAGGGGGTGATGGTAAAATGAGCAGTAGGACAGATGGGCGCCTTGCAGACTGCCATACAGTTATATTTAACTGCTGTTAAACTTGTTATCATCTGTTGCTACTATATCATGTAATCTTATTGCGTACTTATCAGTTTGAATTAATAAATTATTATTATTATTATTATTATTAATATGATTATTATTAATCATCTTACATATATGCATCAGATTGAGTTATGAGAAGGTCTTGTAACTGTTCAATTGTTCATCCTCAAATTAAAAGATGACCATAGTCAAGGTGGAAGTGCTTCTGTGTAGATAGTCTGCAGAGGTGCTACTAAATTACTAACATCTAAATCTATTACTAACATATATTGTTAATTACATTAAGTAAGTAATAAACGAATATATCGTATCATATTTCACCTTGCAAGGCCAATTTTGCTCTAATTAACGGTGCTTTTATTTACATACCTCTGGCAGCAAGGAAAGCATTCTTATCATGAAAAATCTGCACCTCTGGCACGCAAAGGTTAAATTCATGTGGAATAAAACGGTCATTTAATCTAAAAAATGTAGGGGAGCGGCTTTTTGGGGAGGAGTAGCCCATTTTCCCAGTCGGGCCTACAAAAGTGACTCGGGGGTTACCGGAAACACAACATTATTTTTTTTGAACAGGCGTGAGTCAGCAATTGTTCATCCTCAAATTAAAAGATGACCTTATGTAGTCAAGGTGGAAGTACTTCTGTGTAGATAGTCTGCAGAGGTGCTACTAAATTGTCCATCTATTACGTTAATTACATTAGTACAATGTAATGTCCTAATTAGCTCAGCAGTCAATTGCATTTCAGCAGTTAGTTAGTTAGTTGGCCTAAGCCAGTCTGTATTGTGTGACTGATGCATTGCAATTCGTTTGAATGGATTACTAGTTAACTGTGGTCGTCAGATGTTGTATCAGTGAGTTGTTGTTGTCATCTGATTCCTCTGTCATATTTTAATTCAGATGAAATAGGAGCTGAATTGAATAAGCTAAAGAAGTTTAGTAACTGATGATAGAGGACTGTTACTCTGTTATGGTGGTTATAACGTCATTCTTTGGTTGGTTGGTTGGTTTGGACTGACTGAGTGACTGACTGAGTGACTGAGTGACTGACTGAGTGACTGACTGACTGACTGACTGCTGCTGACTGACTGGTGACTGACTGACTGACTGACTGACTGACTGACTGACTGACTGACTGTGACTGACTAATTGACTGACTGACTGACTGACTGACTAGCTGACTGAATGGCTAGCTGACTGACTGACTGACTGACTGAGGGATTGACTTATTGACCGACCGACCGACGGACTGAGTGACGGACGGACTGACTGACTGACTGACTGACTGACTGAAAAGACTGTCTAAGTGACTGACTAACTGACTGACTGACTGACTGACTGACTGACTGACTGACTGACTGACTGACGGACTGACTGGACTGACTGACTGACTGACTGATATTCACTGAAAAAAGGTGAGTATCATAATGAGGATGAAGAAGGCGGTGAAGATGAAGATATTGATGATACACCAATTGACATGCGATGTCCTTGTGTTAGGGCTTCAATGGCCTTTGTCTGCTGGGCCTCTGGCGAATAAGCTGTCCTAAACTCTCACATGCTGGCAGATATAGCTATACGGCTGTGTGGATGGCGAACCACCAAACAGGAGGTGGATGGCGAAACAGGAGGTGGACGGTTGTTGTAGGGTTCTGTTGTTGACTGCTGCTGTGGGTCCTGTTAATGATTTATCATAGGCTAGTGAGGATGTGGATTGTGACAGAGGATGCAGTGTACTTAACAAGCAAGTGAATGCCATGAAACTTTGCACAACTTAAATGTATGTAGGTATGCGTGTATTTGGATGGATATTTATGTAGAGGCAGCCGATTGAGTAACGCATTGCCTATATGCCTCTGTTATTTTCGATCCTGGAACCGCTTGCAGAAACTGACATAGATGACGTGCGAAATACCCGCGACATGAGCTTCTCACCTCTCTTTTTGCCTCTTTTTCGCAAACATTTGAAGACCGTTTTTTCGATAGGGGTTTTATTGATGAGTATCTCTTGAAGTGGCGCTATATAAATTTGCACTTACCATTACCATTACCTTTACCAAACTATTCATGTCCTTGGAGGTCGTCTTCAATAGGAGTGCCTTCTTATGTCAGTACCTGGAAATTTCCATAAGACCTTTTAAGAGCCTCACAACGTTCAGCATGAGATAACCAATGTTTCAGGTATCAATCTGGTTTCTGTTTACAGTCGCATCAAAAGATGTATTTCACTTTGTTGTGACCCACTCCTTTGATGTATCATTTTAATGTGGTATCTTTCATAGTGCGTTAGATCATAGGATTCAGTCATTCACTGATGATGACGATGATGTTGTTGAAGTTCATTATGATTTACAGTTGTCTGTGACTTTATTGGTGTGTTTTACTATACAATATTCATTACACAAAAGTCCTCTGACTCTCCATCTGATTATATTCTGTGGACAAAATCAACTCTCCACAGGTGTGCCCTGCAGTTTCTATTTACTTTTCTTTTACAAGCCCTGTAGGCTCTGGAACTCTCTTCTGACAAACAGTCACTCTGCAAATCTCTTCTGCCCTTTAGAGCTTGACTAAAAACTCTTCTTTTCTGGACTTGTTTCCCTCGTAGGCTGTTCTTGTATCCTTTCGGACACCCTCCTTGGCTTTTGACTGGACTCACTGTGGAATCTGGCTTGCACAGTGCTTGGTAGCGAATATCGACTGATGCTTTGAGTATTAATACAGTGGTTCTATAGAAGTTCTTAGATTAGATTAGATTAATAGACATAGAAATGAAAGTTTTTCAACATTGGTGTCTAGATCGTTCAGAGAGCCATGCCCTTGAAATGTCAATAAAAGCAGTTAATAAATATCGTTACAGCAGTTATTATGTCGTTACATTTGGAGTGTTTTAGAGTTTCATTAGTTTCCTATTTGACAGTTAGGCTGTTTCAAGGCATCATTAGTAGGCTCTTCATTAATTTTGATTAATAGGCTGTCGTAGGTTCTAAGATTTTTCTAACTTTCTGTCTCTTTTTGTTTGTTATGTATGTTGCTTGCTTTTGGTACTTTCTAGTTTCTATATATTGAATTGAAGGCGTTTTTTTCTTATGAGGTATCGTTTTGTTGAAGGGATTTTTCCGGCGTTGCCTGACTCAAGGCATGACACATCGCTGTGCTGTGAATGAGAACTGTGAGATCACCCAGTTCAGTCGCAACAGTTGTCAGTTCTGTCGACTGAAGAAATGCTACCAAGTTGGAATGTCACGAGAAGGTAGGTAGGCCGCAGTCTACTACCCAGTGCTTCCTTTGTTTTACTTTCTTGAATCAGAGTTCGTTGATGAATTGAACAAATGAGATAAACTGACTGTGGAGTTGGAATTGAACATCCAATCTTTTTGTCTTGTTCTAAGCACGATATAACATCATTAAATTTAGTTGAAAACTTGCATAGAGAGAGAGTTGTATATATTATGTATGTACGTACTGGTATGCGTGTATGTATGTAGCCTATGTATGTATCGGAGCACTTGTTAGCACCCTTTACGTTATTGCAAGGGTGCTCACAAGGGAAATTGGTTTTGGTTCCTTTATGTAGCAGGTTTCCGTAGAGTATGGTCCAACTTCTCTGGTATGCACATTAGAGTGCTCCAGAAAATTAAAAGTTGAAAATTCATTGCTCCCGGGCATTTTCCCATGCGTCTCATACAGATGAGTCTAAAAATCCAAATTTAGGCTTTTACATTAAGGCTAACCCTTGCCCCCAGCACGGTGAAGTTTTAACAATATTCGCAATTTTTCGGTTGAAAACGCATATTACCGGTATTTAAGTATATATGAAAAAACTAATATGTTTCATATTTACTGGCCAGAACATGAAAGGTTGCAAGTACAAATACAAGTACTGAGGTCTTAAGTACCTGTGCAAATACTTAAGTATCAAGTACAAGTACAAGTACACATGGCTACTGCAAGAACAAGGATTTACTTCCTTGACAAAGCAACGGTGTATTGCCAAATGCACTCATTTATAATTTTGCTTTTTTGAGAAATATATTTTGATTATTTTGAAGTTCAATTCTGTATTAACCACTGTTTTCTTCTGTGATTCAAGTAACTTAATATTGCAGTAAATTAAGAATACCACATTGTTGTGAATTTTGTAATGTTTATGATCGTGCGTTTTCATCTTTGATATTCGTTTTTGAGCTGGTCTTGGTCTTGATTGAGGTATATGTCTTGGTCTTGGTCCTGAAGGATGTGGTTATGGTCTTGGAATTTTGGTCTTGCTTACAACACTGCCACTAAATAAAATAGTTATTCAATTTGCAGAAGTGTGTCTATATATATGCTGCCAAGATTTGTGTGTGCAGTGTATTTGTTCTATATTCGTATGTTAATGACTTAAGAAGTTGAATAAAAAGGTTAAGAAGAAGTAGTAGAATTAGAAGAGGAGCAGTCTCTTGAGCTAGCCTGAGAGACAGCCATGAGTACGAAGTGTTAGCGACTTCATTTTCTTAGCCTCAGCATATGGGGGCGGGTGGCCGGTCCTCTCCCTCGTCGTCTCAACTGCCCACTGACAGTGTACAGTCAGTGTGCTCATTATAGCTGAGTTGGGTGTAGGTGGAACAGAAATCTTGAATGAAATTTCTGCCCTGGTGGGGGATTTGCACTTTCGATTGATAGTCCAGCATGCTAACCACTACACTATCGCGCACCCAAAGAATACGAAATGTGGCAAATATCATGAATCAGAGTTGGTAATTGTTTTCCTTTTAATCATGCACATTAGTTGCATTGTGTTGCACTTGTTATGCACATTACATTGTTTTTCTAACTTTTTGCATGATGTGCAATGCGCATCAGATGTGCCTCAAGGGTGTCTGACATTTGATAAATGTAGACAGAAGGCTTTTAATAAGCAAAGTAGTTAATTAAGTGAGTAATGAAGTAACCCTGCCCCATTCTTATAAAGTACTTAGTCTTCCCATGTACATATATGTTCATATGAACTGATATCACTAAAACTGTAGAAGACTTGAAACACTATTGTCTATTGGACTTGTTTGCAAGTTGGTATAGGTCTACATTTTTAAATAATGACAGAGAACATAGCACATTTTAAGGCTAAATAAAAATTTTCAGTTCAAATAATTTGTTTTACGGGGCAGGGTGTCATCTTTCGTGTGAAATAGCTTAACCTTCTACAGAAATTAAAACAAAAATAAAAAATGACTATGGGTTGTCTATGGATGGCAGTAAAAATGTTAATTATTATTTATTGCAAGAAGATGCAGTTTCAGATTTGGTCATTTGAAAACCATTAAACATTGTTAGAAAAGCATCTAGGTCAGCTTTGCTGTCAAATGCTCTGCAAGTATTGTTAGTGTCTAAACCTTAAATTATTATCAGCTCTGTTCAGACAAGTTGACACATGCAGCGATTAGGAGAAGATAGAGATAGGAGAAGGCATTTGAAGCCAAGGAGGAGAAGCAGAAAAAGGTGAGACAGAAAAAAAGGAAGATGGGAATTAGGGGCCTGCGGGTATACCCGTACCCGCGGGTTTACCCGTACCCGACCCGTACCCGCGGGTCGGGTACGGGTCGGGAAGACACCTTACGGGTCGGGTCGGGTACGGGTAGGAGCATTACGGGTTCGGGTATACCCGGTTTTACCCGTACCGAACTGAAGTGTTTGGGTTACATGTACTTGAACTTTCGAAGACTTATTGTATAACTGGCGGTATCCTGTCTAAGTACCATATCCTTGTGTTGACCTATGTCCGTGCGCCGTTGTGAGCTTGGCATTCATTTATAGATGCTCAATTTATAGTTACAAAATGGCTTGTGTCCATTAGCACAATCCGATCGTAGGGTTTTTACATATGTCTCATCAGATTTTTAGTACCGACAACCATAGGTCGCTGAAGCCCAGACTAGCAGTCCAGCAGCCGTGTTTTCTTCTTCTTCTTCTTCTTCTTCTTCTTCTTCTTATTATTATTATTATTATTATTATTATTATTATTATTATTATTATTATTATTATTTTTTATTATTTTTATTATTTTTATTATTATTATTATTATTATTATTATTTATATTAATGTGATTATCACCATGATTATCAGACTATTATTACTTCTACATGCTTTGTAAGATTATTGAACTGGTAGGAACTGGGATTATGGGAAGGCCTATTAATTACATGGCGGGTACGGTACGGGTACGGGTATACCCGCGGGTACGGGTCGGGTTGGGTAGTAATTTTGAGTACGGGCGGGTACGGGTACGGGTAGCGATCCTGTGTTACGGGTACGGGTCGGGTAGCAAAAATGCTCTACCCGCAGACCTCTAATGGGAATGAGGATAAGAAAAAGGAAAGAAGGAATAAAGGAAAAGTAGACGGAGTTTAAGAAAGGGAAACAAAGAGTGAAGCATGTGTTTGATGAAACCTTACTTTTCCAGTATTGATTTCTTTTGAATATGCAGATTTATTCATACAGTGAACTGGATTCTATAGAACTCGATCATTATCCTCCCGCAGATAATTTGATGCATAAAACTTTCATCACTAGGATGATATATGAGGTCTGATCAAGATAGACTGTCTTTCTTAGATAAATGCAAGACTATATTGATTGTACTCCAAAATGTGGTTAGCAGTTGGTTCATTAAAGGATATTCTTACTTATTTACTTATCAGTAGATTTTACTGGTTTCCAACAGGACAGTAAAATATGACTGAGTTACAGCAAACATAGGAGTTATGAGTTGAACAACTTGACCATGTATTTTATTCTGTGTAGCAGAAAACATTATTGAATCTAATATCAAACTTGTATTTTGAGAGAGACTGGCATTGACTGCTTTATGCACATGATGAGACACTGTGTAAATTAGATGACTAGATTAACAGAGCTCTGTTGAACTGTGAAGAAATAAAATGAAAAGATAGGATGTTCATTGTAGAATGTTATGATCAGCCATAGTAGAGCTGTGTGTTTGCATACTCTTCCAAAAGGAGCATTCTGTGTTATTCAGTTTTTCTATTTTCTATAAAGATTTCTATCCTAATCCAGCAATTTGAGGTTGACAGGAACTGGAATTGAGTGGGTGAGGCGAGGAGAGCGAATTCTCATTTGGAGCACGAGATGGTATTGCTTGTCTAGATGAGAACAAGGTTGTCTTTATCCAGGGTAAAGCAGTTTTCATTGTGGCAGAAGTCTCAGCCCATGGCCAAGAACTACAAAACTGCTCTAAGCTCTCTCTAAGCGCCTATGATAGAATCCAGTTATGAGTTATCAGTATCGAGTTATGGAACGAGGGAGTTGGCTTTCATGCAGCTGTCATTGGCTGAGCTGTGAAATCTATGATCACTGGCAGTTTTCGTTTTTTAAAATTATGATCCGGTCAAGACTGTGGCGCCTTTGTTTGGACTGCCATTGTTGGCGCTGAGATTTATTACTTTAATCTTTGCGTAATTGAAATGACAGACTGGTCCCCCGTTAAACGGATGCGTCACTGAGTTACGGTCGTCGGACAATCTGTAATTCATTACAAGCGACAGAGGTTGCTGTGTGGCATTACGACGACGACGAGAAAATAGATCGTATACAAAGATATCTAGATATCTGTGTTTCTTCGCTTATTACACATATTGGAAGTTTGGGTCAGTGGAGGGCAAAGGTATCAATTAAAAAGACGTTCTTGTGCAGCCGGTGTATGGAGTAATTTTGTTGCCAGGATGATTGATTCTTATTGTTAACTATTCAGTTTCCTTTATTGGCCGGTCGTCGCACTTCGCTCGTCTGCGCTGCACGTTTCCCATTGGCTGCTTCTGTTATCACTCTGTGGCATTGTGGATATGCTATTGGTTAATGACATTCATCTCTTTTGCGTTGTATGCGTGCAATTGGCTGTTTGCATTCTGTCAGTTATTGCCATAGATTTCCAACTGCGTAGTTCTAATACTTGGCCTTGCAGTTTCTATTTGTCATGGACATTCGTTCATATTTTATAAAGCATTTTTCCACGTTTGGTATTAGCTGTATTTATCTGTTTTTGACTTGCAAAACTAATCCACTCTTGAAACCAAGTTGATGTTGTCTTTTTAATTTTGTATTTGTGTTTTTCTCATTTTGCTTACTTTGAACAGTAGTCTTTGATACACTTAAGCTCCAAGAATTCTTTCTATTGGCTTCTGTTATATGCTTGGTACTCATAGCAATGTCAGATATCTTTGCTACAAGATCTTAAATTCCACTGTATTTGCTTTAGCCATGAACCACTGCGTAGGTTAGCTCTGTATATGATTTCTGAACAGGTGGCATCTAAAGACGATCTCTTATTGGGAATTTTGAGTGATTTAAATGTTTGAAGCGAGTTGAAAAATGTGAAAGATCCAGCTGAACAGTGGCACTCAGACCATTTGAATCAAAAGTTAAAAAAAGAAAACTGCCTCTTCGTAGTGCCAATCTTCAGTAGACGACAATAATGTTGATAGTGCATTTAGAAATTTACTTTTGTGGTTTCTGAAAGCAAGTAATCGTCACATCAGTGTGTCGTGTCGGCCTAATGCAAACATTATACAAACCGCTTTTGAAGTGTTTGTATGTTCTAAAAGTGTGTCTCGCTGCGTTTCGTAATAGGCACCTTTAGCGTTTAATGGACGCACTAACTTCTTCCTATGTCGACTTGGTTGTAATTTTGTAAAAGTACAACAGCAAATGTGTTTCATTTTGTGAGACGTTAGGTCAGTTTGAAATTGATGGACATGCAACACCTGCATCGCATAAAAATATCCCGCGTGGTATAGTGCATGCTTCGACCTGGGGAAGAGCTTTTCGGTCGGGAGTAACTCCTAAATACTTGTTTTAGAGAACTATAGTTAAGCGATGGGAGCCAAATTGAACACTCCTCAGTTGTGGATAGTTCTTGAGTGGGATGCTGTGGTTATATGTGTACCCAGAGTAAAATGGTGTCAAAATAAGTGAAATTTATCTGTTCTAGTCCTTCTTGTATCACTCTTTTCGACTTTTATGGTATGCACCAGATGAGGAGAGTTGCTACACAAATCACAAGTCATGAATTTCGCATGAAGCTCTCTGCCTTTCCGAAGTTTCAGTCTGTCCTACAGAAGTTTTAAGTTGTCGACGATACTCAGAAGCACTTCCAGAAGCAGAATGACCCTTGACTCAGTTGTAAATTGTACTATTTTGCCTTTTTCAGTGTTTACTGTGGCCAGTTCTCTCTTGAGAAAGTTCAAAAGAGTTAACTTTTGTTTAGAGCAGTGTCTCGCAAACTTTTTTGACTCCCGGCACACTCAGCAGAGCAAATTTTTATCGTGGCACACCAATTAAAATTTGCTAAAATTACAAAACCAACCGCAATAATTTCAGTTTGTCATATTTTAAACATTTTAGTCCAGTAATGGTAAAGGTTTTTTGTCACATGTCGTTCAAGCTTACTCGGCACCGTTACCTCATTTATTTGAAAGCGTTGTTGAGCAAAGCAGACAATAGCCTGTGGAAGCGAACTGTCTTTTTCTGATGAAATTAAACCAAATCCGATATAATCTCAATAATCTTCATTATATTTACGTTTCGATAAACTGGATGGTTTGGTCATCTGTCAAATTAATTTTCCCCTCTACTCAGTCTACTGTCGTCTTTTCCATCATTTTTTCGGTTCTTGCAAAGAATTTATCCATTTTTCGTCTAATAGTAGGCTAATTTTAAAAAACAAATTCAAATAATTATTATTTTGAATTTGTTTTTTATTTGAACTAATAATAAACTATAAAATCGTGTGGATATGATTTTTATAGTTCATTACTAGTTTATATTTGAGTAATAATAAATGAAAAAGTATAAAAACATCCCTTATTCAGTTACAGTTACAGTTATGCTGGTATCTCCGTAATAATGACGTCTAAAGGAGGAGGGGTGAACACATAGATAACATAGAATAGAGTAATGTAACTAGGTTGTTTACTTTTGCTTACATGCCATCGAATAACTGTGAATGAGAAACGTTCTTCTATACATTAAACAGTCTAATTTTGTATTTAAGAAATAATTTTTATAAAGTCAATTATAGAGACTGGCGAATTTTAGGTTTCTTTGGCGGCACACCTGAAACCTCGCACGGCACACTAGTGTGCCGCGGCACACAGTTTGCGATTCACTGGTTTAGAGGGTGCAATTTATTTGTTAAGATTTAGTTACATTTATAAGTAATTAATTTAGACCTTTGTTGTAATTGATGACTGTGGCTTTAATGTATTTTCTAGTAGTGTACCTGTGAGAAGTCTCTTGGCTGATAAGGAAACGTTATCTAATTTGAAGAGTATGTGAATTCTTTTCACAAGCTTTGTTAAGTTTTAACATGCTGAAAGTGACCTATTTATAAGTAACCACCGATCCTGAAACTGCTTTTAAGCAAGATTTTCTAAGCAGCCCATTCATGGAGAGAGTTTTCTTTGTTATGCTTGCCTTCTCATTGGCTGTGAAATGGATGGACCGTGACTGAATCCGTTTGCTGTATTGAAATTATTTCTTTCCTGATTGGACATGAAGAATATGTTTCAACTGTGATTAGCTGTATGGAAATTGTGTTTGTTCTGATTGGGCAGGAAGAAATTGTTTCAGCTGTGATTGGCTGTGAGGAAATTGCTTAGAACTATTCTGATTGGCCGTGAAGAAATTGTTTCAGCTGTGAGTGGCAGTTGCATCTAGCCCAACTGGAATTGAGGAAACTGTTGCTGTGATGAAATTGTTTATGTTCTGTGTTAACGGGGCTTAAATGGCCTTAAGTTTTATCTCATTGATGCAGTTGCAATATCCTGTTCCTCTTTGACTGACATGAGTGGAAATTCTCTCTGTACTCACTGGCTGAGCATGAATACTTCTTTGGTGACTGGTTATCCTACTTTCCAGTTGGACTATGGCAGTGCAAATATTCACTTTTAAGATTTTTAGTAAATTGTACTGCTCATATTGTGGCATTATAGTAGTGCTCAACTTGTTGTCTGCACAAACACAGTAGTATTTCTTTGTATAATAACATTTTGAATCTTGCTAACTATGCTAAACTAAGCACTCTCAAACATAAAGCTTTTTTCATCATTTTATTAATTCCCTTTGGCTTTATTGTCCTTATTGTTATTTCTATACCGTGCTATTCCTTTGGCCGTGCTCTGTGTTACCTAACCATGCATGTATGTATGTATGTTTCTGGATATTTATATAGTGCTTTTAAAA
Organism: Aporrectodea caliginosa; assembly: GCA_020284085.1. Classification (NCBI taxonomy): domain Eukaryota; kingdom Metazoa; phylum Annelida; class Clitellata; order Crassiclitellata; family Lumbricidae; genus Aporrectodea; species Aporrectodea caliginosa. Next base: position 3,198,492 of record JACEVL010000415.1, on the reverse strand, counting down.
CCTCAGTCTGTTTAACAGATTTAAGAAAGCAAAATGTTGGTCGAAAATATATCTTGAGAACGATGGATGGGAACTTTTTGAAATTTCAGCTGCACCGCTAAAAGTGTACAAATTGTTCTCTGTCAATAGTTTCTTCCAGTTGCAAGAACCCTTTTTCCTCAACTGTTATATAAATCCAGTAAATCTAGGATGTCCTTTAAACTGGTTCAACAGATGAGTCTACCTCTTTGTAGAAACTGACTTCAATGTACTTTCAACTGGTGTCTTTTTTAGCTAGCTTTATTTACAGTAGACACTATCTCCAGCCTACAAAAATTCTTTGTTTATGTAGGCTGGATAGTGTTATTTTGTTCTAGATACATTTTGGAAAGTAGGTACCTGTCATTGGTTTGCAGTTGACACTTTTTATGAGTGAAATACTATTAGTATTGTTTTTATGTAGTATTTTGCTTGTATTCATTTTATATGTAGATAGGTAGGTATGTGTGATTCATTTAACTTCTTGAAAATACATATTTGTAGTTCATAGTACATGAACCATTGCATTTGTTTCTAAAGCCAAAGCCCATTCTTCACTATGACTGAAGTATAGAGACTAGCAGAGATCCATCCATCACTGTGATGAACTTTGTTACCTGGGACCTGTGTTGCATGGAGAGCCATTAGCTAACTTTACAAAGTTACAGACTTTACCTTTGGCAAACTCTATCTCGTACAACATTTGTGACACGAATGCTTTATACTGAAATTTTTTTCTTTCTATTTGATGAACTATGTACACCAAAATGTGGTTTTTCAATAAAGGATATACTTACTTACTTACTTACTTAATTACTGCCTTTCATCATTGTGTTTAATAAGTAATTTTCTTTAAACTGTTTATCCCAGTGTTGTAATTGCTGATAAAAATATAACCAGTAATGTTACTGAATAAGAAAAGTTGTTCTTAAAAAGGTTTGATTAAGCTTATTTTTAAGTTCTACAGTTGACTGATTTTTATTAGATTTTAAATGAGCTGTTTTATGTGATTATAATTCATTTTCATATATGTCTTCTGGCCTCTGATGTTACTTATTACTTTGGTCTTATCTCTTATACTTGAATTATGTGCATGTACCTTGAATTGCAAAGAAGTGTATGTATATATGTATGTGTAAATGATCCTAAGTATAATGTTTGTGCCTGTGTTTCAAATCAGTATGCATTGGTACAGGCCTAAGCTGGGAAGTAATCACTGAGTCTTGTAGTGCAGTGACCTGGGTCCAACCTTGCAATTCACCCCTTGCCCATTGAGAGAGGCCGAAGAAGGGGATTCCCAAAGTCCCACTAGGGAACACTCTGAACCTTTGCTTACTCACTTTACTATGTATATATGTATGTGTGTAGCACATTTTAAGAACTCTAAGTGGTTGAATTGTTATATTATAGTCTATCAGTTAAAAAGTGCTTTGTTTTGGGCTCTAATCTTGACGCATTATGCGAAGTGGGTAGCAAAGTCCTGTCTGTCTTCTGGATGGAGAGAGGTTGTCTGGTCCTTGGTTGGCTGTGGCCGTAGCAGCAGCCAATTCAGTCAATTCCAGTTATGATATCTGGGGTACTGTGTTATTTATTGAAGCACTTGACAGCTCACACAGCCAGGAATCTTAATCTGCGGTGGATTTCGTCAGGGGCCAAGACATAGTCATACAAGAGGGAAGATAAAATAGTGTGTGTTTACACTTTACAAGGGGAGGGAGGGATTGAATGTGTGTAGATAGTGAGTTGGCTAGTGATGGCTTTTGTTGTAGATGTTGCCAAATATGAGGGACTGTGCAAATGAAAGTACATGATCCAACCGTAACGGTTGTCCTGTGGTATAATGCCACTATCAGAACACAGATATATGGGAGGTTGATAGGAAGTTAGCAGTGTTGGAACTGCAGCAATCTTTCTGCTATTTCTCATTGGATTTGACTGCCCGGGTTTTGCACAGATTATGTTCTTTGTTGTCAAACTTTTCGACCCTTCCTTGAACATTTGTCAAGTTGTTTGATTTCTAGGTACTATGGCTGCGGATTTTAGCGATTAACTAATCGATTAATCGTTAAAAATTTCAATCGATTAATTTTCGGCTTGTTCAGTTAATTTCTTACATATTTCATGATGTCGAGCGGCTCATTTCCGGAGTAAACAGTATGGTGAACAATGATAATGTGAAATGTTTGAGTGAAAATTTAAGTGATAATTTTGCATTTAGTTAAATGCTGATGGAAATGTCGAAGATGGCGACAAAATTAACTGTCTTCATTACAATAAACAGTTCGATTGAAGGTTTTCATAGAAAGAAAGTAGTAACTTACTCAGTGACTACAATTTTAACAGTTTTTCACGCTTTACATAACATATACTTTTATATATACCAAATTAATCGATTTTAATTGATTAATCGAAGGTAAATTTTGGAGATTAATCGATTAAAAAAATGTAATCAATACCAGCCCTACTAGGTATACACTTAAGAAAGAAAAGACCCAATACTAAACAACTGCCTCATTTCTCTTTACAAATTGCTGCAAGTGACCGCTGACAATAAACAATTGAAGCATGACTCTAAGCCATAGATTCCTAGATAATGTAGCTAGATTTCTACTAAGGGTTCATGTGCTGTAAGCCCTGTAGACCTGTTTCCCATTGGCACTTTCTTGAAGTGGTAAGAATTGCTGAAGAAATTATATAGTGAGAGTGCTTCAGCTTTGACGAAATGGCCCCCTTGTATGAGTCTCTGATTGAGCCGATTTTACTATAGGTATTATTGTTGTGGAGTGGAGATAGTCTGGAGATTATCCGAGGCAAAGTTCAGGATCAAGAGCTCAATGAAGACCTAAAATGGCATGGACTGATAACGTAAAGTTGTGGACTGATTTATCATTTGATCAGTTACTGAGCCCTGAGATGAGAGAGAGAGAGAAAAAATTCAGATGGAACAAAATTGTGCTTGGTGCAGCCAACCCTTGCCCCTTGGATAAAGTACCATTGAAGACTAGATAAGACAGTTATTGTAGTATTTGCGAATAGTTCTTCAAAATATTGTTGTTATTCGTACTATTGTGCAACTGCTAATACTGTTAACGAGTGCTGTTACTAATAGTTTGAGCTTAGCATTTAGTGGTGTAGCTCCCAGTTTTCCGTGACATAAAATATAACAAATGATCTGTCTGCACCTGATACGAACTCAGACCTTTGTGTAACTAATAATGAATGCGATTGGAATGCCCTGGAGGAATCCAGGGGAGAAGGCAGGTTTGGACCTGACAACGGGGTCTGCTGGCCTTTATCATGGTACATGAATTCCGTGGAGGTGGTTTTTAAGATATCTGGCTGTTTGCCTTTCCGCTTTCAAAGAACTGACGAATTGGAGGTGAGAAAAGTTGCGAGGTTTCTTTGCCGATCTCGGTGCCTGGTTGGGCACCACCAGTCACATCTAACTCTGTGGAAGTTGTTTTGGGAACAAAAGGTCAGTTCTCGTATTAATCACTCAGCTAACAAACTCATGAATCAAGCACTGTATCAATCAGTGATTTGATCAAGATATGAGCAAGCACTTCTCAATTACTCAATTGTATTGATTGCACTGATCAATCAGTGAATGAACCTGTTCTTTTGTGAGCGACTCCATTGCCGTAAATCACTAGGAAGCCAGCAACAGCTTAACACAGGCAGATAAAATGTATTTGAAGCCCTGCAGGAATACAGGTGGGGACTTAATCCGTAGGGTCCTATGGATAGGAAACTGCATGCTTGATTGGATGTGCCACCTGAGTGAGCGCTGCACTCTGCTGACCCTCCGCATCCCGTGGTTGAGAGCATCTGCTGCACAGCTGGCCACCAGCTCTGCTCTCAGCCTCTGCAACAGATGCCAAACTCAGCGCTCTCTCTCTCTGTTGTTTCCTGCCGACAGCCGAGACCATTTTTTGAAGGTGTATGGAGTTTAAAAGTACTGAATGAAATTACTCTACAATACACTGAGTTTGAGTAACTGAACTGTAATCACTTTCTCAGCATATCTTAAGATGTGCATTTTTACATCTGTCAGACATACACGTTTCAGCTCCTTCATGAGATTCATAATGGTGCTATGCAAATGATCAGATGCAGAGATATAATGTATATAATTGCATGCATACATACATGTTTCATGCATGGTACCACGGTAACCGCACTCTCTGCTTACGTTCATACATATTCTGCTTTCTTTCTAATCTGTGTTTCTCTACTTTGTAGACCAGCTTAAAGTCGTTGTATAGCCCAATTTTCCCAAAACAGTCACTATACCGGCAAGTGTTACAGTTTTCCCAACATATACAGCAGATTGGGATTCAGATTGAGTCACCAAAGACCATGTGGCTTGCATGCTGGCTTGCCTGGGACTTTAAGGTGATGCATGCCAGCCATAATTATGGTTCTTCTAAATCAGTTTAAACTGCAATAATTTATTATTCGAATTGCTAAGCCTATTCTGGTGCCCTAAAATATATTTTAAAAAAAGCTTTCTATTTGTCAGTGTGTACGTTGTATGTGAGTTCGGAATTTGCCTTTGAAGCAACAAATTAATATTAGCCCCTCTGATTTAAATTTTAAATTTAAATTTTAAAAATTTCAGTTACATTAGTGACTATGTAAGTAACTTGAACCTCCTGCAATCTCACACTTCTTGTGATGAAGACCATGTTTAGGAAATTACCAGGAGTCAGTCAGTCAGACTGTGGCTTTGTCCGTGGGTCTGAACTGGTTGGTCAGTCAATGAGGAAACCAGTTAGTCAGAGTTCTTCAGTCAGTGAGTTGGGCGTGCAGTTTGTGCTTCACTAGATCAGACGATAAATCTTTCAGTGGAGCAAACAGTAGAGATATTTATTGGCTGGATGGAACTTTGTGGATTAGGTGTTGGATGCTATTTGGTTCATTTTCCAGTTCACTTGGTCCTTCCAGATCTTTTTCCTGCCTTGCACTAACTTATTTCTTAATGTGGGTCACATGTGCCCAATGACATTCTTGTCAGTGTGTGCTGCTAAGAACCCCAGTGGGGGTGATTGCCTCCTCCCTCCTTGTCTCAGTTGAATCATATTGTGCCAAGATAATTATTACTTGAATTGAATCCATATGTTCCACTGCTGAATTTAACTCTTGAGTGGTTGTCATGACTATGGGAGGCTTTTTCGGGCAGGGCACGGAGGGGTAGGTACAGGAGAGGTTTTGATGATCAGAGTAGGTGGCAGGGATAGGTCCATGAGTGAAGAATGGAATTCTAAGTCAGAGGGAGATCCATTCGTATAATCTCTTTAAGGGAAGCATTTCCAGTAAGTTCTTTTAGATGTATATTGTATATGGGCATATATTACCATTGTTAAACGTCTTAATGTTGTAAGTGTTTACAGTAACAGGACAACCTGCTAAGAGGTGGCCTTTGTTGCACTATCTCTTTAGAAGCAACATCTTTTTCTTGTGAAGAGGCTCTTCTGAGTTAGTCCTCAAACACCTGTAAGCTGTAAAACTAAATCTGCCATTTGCTGCTGGGATCACATTTTTCAGATTGTCTTTCAGTGATGGTAGGAAGGTATTGTTGCACTTATGATAAATATATTGAGTATTATTATGCTGATCATTTCTTCCCTGTGATTCTAGGGCTTATTAGGAGACATTGAGGGTTTGAAGGTGAATGACATAAAATGTAGAAGAATGGGGTTAAGCCACCGTGAACTGGTACAATGATTGAAGTCTTTAGGTTAACATGCAGAGGTCTGAAGAGCATTTGGAATGCCTTACTTCTAAATAGAAAGCCCAATATTGCGTAACAGAGTAACGGTGATTCACGTCTGTGCATTCATGTGCAAAGTCATTCATCTCCAATAAACGGCAACAGAATACCTGTCAAAGTCATTCTGTGGTAGTTTTCGGGGTCAGAGACCAGTTAGTGAACACAAGCTAAAGTTAGCACAGTAAGACTCCACCAGTTGGTGGTAGTGTTCACTTTACCATAAGTCAACATGCAGTCATCACTTACACAAGGATGTCATCACTTGGGCTTATGTAGTACAACTACCAGACCCATACGTCACAGCCTGCTGTGTAGGCCTGCAAAGTTCCCCTCGTTTCCTCTTGTCTGTTGCGTAGATTCACAATTTCTGCAACAATCCAATTTCTTTACATTTACGCATGATCACTACCTACATTTCCCATAGTTCTGTGCCTCTTTCCTTTGCTTTTAGAGATCACCAGTAAACCAATGAATAAAGGAAATATTTCAAATTGCAAATGCAGAAGAAATTAAGGGGAAAATTTGGTTCAGATCCTGGCAAAAGGTAAAAGAAAACAAAGAAAACAGCATTATAAATATATTGATTATTTATTACATGTTTTAAAAGGGTGTGAAGGTGGAAAGAAAACTGTCAAAAGAATTTTTATAGACAGATAAGGATTGATAGAGGCCCATATAGTGAAGGGCAGAGGAGAAGATATTGTTTTCTAGAGTGCAGGGGGGGCTGGTAATTGGACGGATTGCTAGAATTTTTCAATTTGTTTCTTCTGTGTGATTAGACAGAATGTCAAAGCGCCACCTAGTGAACGACTGGCGATGTTTTGAGTTCCATAGCGCGAGGTGAACTGAGGTGGTCGTGAATGTCAATTGGATATTTGCTTTCGCAGTGGGCCTGCCATTTGGGTGGCATTGGTGCTGCTGCTCTTTGGTTCCCTCCCAAGTTGTTCTTTGTACAGTCAAATATTTCATCAGTTAGCAGAGAACTGATTGTATTGGGCTTGTAGGAATATGATGAAGATAGGAGGAGGAGGAGTGAAAGCCTCACCAGGTGTGAGAGCTTACTTCACATAAGAGTCTGACCTCCACCACAACTTGTGAGCGAATGCTTTATTCTCAACGCTCAAATAAGAAGATACATGTACAATAAAATGGACTCTTCCTATACATTCTGATTGGTTTACATGTCCAATTCTAAATATAAAGTCCAATCATTAAAGAGTCTTATCAATATATTCTAAGATAATTTACATACATCATATAAAAACAGGAATACCACTCCTATTAAAATGTAAATGAGTTAAGTACATATCCACTACATATGACAAGGAGGTCGAAGAAATTATCAGGGACAATAGTGGGGAGGAAGAGGAATATTATGAAGACTATTAAACTAGAATTAAGAGGAAGAATGAAAATAATAATAATAGCCTATAGGTTATTATTATTTTTTTTGCCCTGAGGTACTCATTCTTCCAGGTTTCACAAGCACCTGAAGTCTGTATAATTCGACAGTAATTTCATTGGTTCAGGTTGGGAGCACCACTTCTGAGTTTTTCTTGGAGTGGCGCTTTACAATTTATGTAAGATTACAATGACAATTACATACATACACACACACACACACACACACACACACACACACACACACACACACACACACACACACACACACACACACACACACACACACACACACACACACACACACACACACACACACACACACACATGCAACAGAGAGGGTGAATAAGCAAAGGTGCAGGATGTGGTGAAGCTTCAACAGACAATGTGGTAATTGGAAAACCTTTCTCTAAAGGTTCAATGCTTTAGAAGTAGTATTTAACTGTTGGATTTAGATCTGTGGATTTCCGTGGTAATAGACTGTGCTATTATAGTGAGCTCATTGAAGTTATTGCTAATGACTTCTAATAATGTTTTGTGCTTTATTTCATCGTTTTTTTGCTTTGTGGCTGTATTCGCTGTGTTTGTTTCTGCCTCTTTACAAGTTGTTCATTGTAATGGAACATTTCTTCATACATCTCCATATTGCATGTTTTAATAATTCTTTGAAGTTGAGGTTTTTAAAGAGTTAACGTAATGTTGAATAATGCAGGCCAAAAGATCTTAAATGGATTTGGCATTGAGCAATTAAATATTAGTATGAGACGATGCAAACAACTTCAACTGAGGCGAAGAAATTCAATTTCCCTCAGAAACGAACAGCTCTCTTTTCTTGTTGTTTGCTTGTCTTTGATCTTGGATAAAGGTGTGTGGCTGTTACGCATGCGGTAATTAGTTTAGTTTATCGTGAAATTAATCTTTGATTTGATTTGGTGCTGCTGGCTTTAGTATGACTTCTTCTTTGTGCTGGGCAAAGTGATTTAGTGGATAAGCGTTTTCGAGTTGAGATCAGTGCATAGATGAAAAATAGAATTAAATTCGTTATAGGTAAAGATTAATTCATTCATTAAAGGATTTGTGATCACTTCAGACCTCTAGGGATTAATGCATAAAAACTGGAATTGAATTTTGAGATTTGAAGAATAGTTGTTTTTGTGGCTTCACTACTTTAAAGAAGTCTTATGGCAGAGCTTATCAGAAGGAAAGCAAATGCTGTTTCAAAGTGTGTGGATTTGAATTTCTATGGTTTTTCCAGTTGACAGCTGCAGATTGTTTGAAGTGGTGTTCACTGTTTCGCTTTGCAGTTGCGTGGATTTTGATTAGATGCTTGCTGAGTATATTCTTTTGAATTCATATTCAGCCAATCTCAGAGAGTGGCTAGGACGAATCTGCGTAATCCTTTAACGATGAGCTGCATTGGTTTCCCAGTCATTTTTAATACACGCTCGTCAGTAAAGGGTTAAACAGTTTCCCAGTTCTTGTAAATGCAAGTTGTGGTTTCAATTCTGACAACAACTTGGGACCAAATTTTTGAAGCTGTACTGACTGGTGGGTGGGTGCTGGTCAAAGTTGAGTGGTGGTGGGTTGGTGGCAAATGCTTAGTGCCATCGCTTAAATGGCCCCCAGGCACCAACTGTTGAACCAGTCTGGCTGCAAATTAATATCAGATTAGTGCTAACAATTTAGACCGAATAATGGCGCCAGTTTAGGGATTATTAGATTAGGCTTTCTGTCGTCGACGACGCGTGTAGAACGATCGGAAGAGTAGAACACAGAGAAACTGATGCTTTCAGTTTCAACTCAGAGCAGAACCTGGAGCTGAAACTGACCTTGATGTTAAAGCTGAAACTGCGCCTGAACGCAAACCAGTTATAAATGGATTCGTGATGTCTGGCATTTACCAACTTCAAAGTGTTGCCTATAGTGCGCAGTGTGCGTCACACCGTTAAAGCATCACTTTTATAATTATGTATCCATCTGGTAATATGCATGGAGTGAGTAAAAATAGAGTTGCCTTGTCTCACAATGGAACTTGGGATGCGCTTATTACCTGTGATTAACCCTTGAGCCCTTGAGTGGACAAATCCTAGGTCTTGGACACCAGGCAAGTACATTGCACAACTTAAAGTTTACATCCCAGCTGATACTGTCACTATATTCTACTTCTGTTGACAAAGGAAGCACGGAGGCACACGTGTACAAACAGTTTGCCCACGGTTCAGGGTTACTAGATATAGTTTGCTCAGCAGGTCAAATATGAAGCTGGACCCCATGCATATAGGGCCTGTCAAGCAACTCTCAGAAGGTATTAATATTGCTATTTTTCTATTGCAACTGATACAAACAGACAAGTTTACTGTTTTAGGTTTATGACTCACTAATAGCTGTCATACTATGCACTTTTTAATAAGCTGACACGTTCATTGCTATGAATCAAAGCCAATGGATTGTGCAGATGATCTTAAATAAAATTTATTACACAGTTGTACAAACACTGTCTCAGGAGCATGGTTGTGGGATTGATGGATCTTTCAGGTGAAATGCAGACATGATTTAGATGAAGAAGAGCTGTCCCTTATGCTAACCCTCAGAGGCAGCCTTGGACCATACAAAGTGTTAGCAACTTCATTTCCTTAGCATTAGGACATTGCAATTGTTGTAATTGCAATTGTTGTAATTGCAATTGTTGTAATTGCAATTGTTGTAATTGCAATTGTTGTAATTGCAATTGTTGTAATTGCAATTGTTGTAATTGCAATTGTTGTAATTGCAATTGTTGTAATTGCAATTGTTGTAATTGCAATTGTTGTAATTGCAATTGTTGTAATTGCAATTGTTGTAATTGCAATTGTTGAAATTGCAATTGCTAATAGAAATTTATGTAATGCCGTTTCAAGAAAACCTGATCAGAGGTCTAATATATGCCAACATAAGTGATGTAATCGCCTACGAGGGTGGGTAGCCAGCTCTCACCTGCACCGTCTCATCTTTCCACTTTCAGTGTGTGGTCAGTGTTCTCCTTTCATAACTGAATTCAATAGAGCTGTGACACACAAGAGAGTTTTGGCAGTTCTTGCCCTCTTGGTCTTTTAATGCTCTCATGACAGGGTACAGTCCGTGTTCTCAGTTTATAAGTGAGTTCACTAGGGGTGCAAGTGGAGCAGAACTCTTGATACATCTTTCTGCTGTGATGGCATTTTAACCCGTTACCTTAAGGATGTCAGTTCAGCTTTCTAACCACTAGACTATCATGCACCCTTCACAAGACTATGCAATTCAGTTACACCTGTGCAATTGTGAAACTGACAATATGTTGTCAAGCTATGTCACTTCTAAGTTACATGTGGTTAGAGAGCTGAACTTATGAACTTGGATTCAAAGCATGGGCTACTATATTAGCAGTCACAATGTCAAATCCAAAATTCATGAGTTTAGAGGTCAAAAGGTCAGTTTAGAGGTCAGAAGGTGAGCTGTTACATGGAACTAATATTCTTAACAAACCTAGAAAACAATCAACTTCAGAAGAGCACACAAATGCACCATCAAAAGGGTACTAGGCAGACTTCCTAGGACTGTCGGAAAAGTCTCGTTAGCATTCAGTAACCCTGACGTTATCGAGTATCTTGAGGCCTTTATGAGTTAATAGATTAATTGGTAATCAATGGCGAGCAACTCTGAATCAGACGCTGATGACAGGTATACATGCAGCAGTTGAACAGACATCAATAACTGTTGCATAATGCAGCCATTACGACACCATAATGCGATCAGTCATAACATCGGAACTTGTGATTTATGACATCAAAGATGTTTTTTTGGACCGTCCTCTGTTCCTGGTCATTGTTTGTGATGTTGTCTGCTATGCATGTATCGCTTATTGTCTGCTCGAGGTTGTCTTTTAGACAACGTACTCAAAGTTTGAATGTAGTGCTATTCAGCCGTAAACTGCACCTGCTTTATAACCTCTGTCCACATTGTTTGAATGGTGGCCTGTACGTAGATTTTTACAACGGAGCTGAGTGTGTGAATACTGAGTCGTCATGTGTAATGTTGGAAAATCAGTGAGTGATTGTTGGTGTCCTACTGTGATGGTCTGTACAACTGAGAAAAAAGAACCAAAAAACTTTCATGACAATGCCTTTCAATTGATCATGAACATGCAGTTAGCTGGCTTGAGGAGTAGAAATAACTTGTAACTGCTTTAGAGTTCGGTAACTAATCGATTAGATTCTAATCGATTAGCGAATTGATTAGCCCATCTCTGAACTGCTGCTATGTTTAAGTATCAACTGATACTCTCTCATTGTTATACCAATGCCGTACTGAATCCTTTCAAAATCCAATTATCATGATGCTAATGTCATCAATTGATAGTCATTTGAAATTGAAATGCTTCTGGCAGATCCATTCACAATCTAAGAGAGAGACCGCTAGAGTAGTTAAAGATGGAAAAGCAGGCAAGATGAGTGAGTTCTGAGTTCTAACCCTGAATCGAATCAGGGAACTGGCACAGTACACAGGATCAGGCAGTTACCTACCAGACTAGTAAGACACATCACATATTGCTGTCCTGCTTTCTGGTTTGGCAAGAGTCAAAAAGCTGTCATGTCACATCGCCGTCGTCGCTATGTGACGGTTGGCTACATGAATGGACTCTCAATGCCCAGTGTCTTCTGTCTTGTGCCGCGTTCGTTAATCCAGCACCCACAAGTCCAGTCCCGTTCAGGACGTTGTCGATCCACGATATTCTCGGCCTACCTCGCCCTTGAACCCCTTCCACAAGACCCGATGTTGTCGTGTGGCAGTCTCATGATATGGCCAAAATATCGAAGTCAAAAAGCTACAATGTTTAATAATTAATTGTGTGAGGTGCATTTTAAATCTGATGAGTACAGAGTGAACAAAGATCGTTAAGACTGATACGAGCTCCATTTGTTGAAGTCATTTCTTTCTTTCTTTGTAACTGGCTACGTTATGTCAGCAAGTGCTCAGTTAACGAATATATTATGTCATTTTCGCCATTTCATTCATTTATTGCAAAGTCGGTCTGAGGCATCGGTGCGAGTATTGATGGTATTGTTGTGTTAACTGAATTGATTTTATCTAGATGATGAATATGTGTTGAATTTTTTTTAACTATTCAAATATTTCACACTATACAAAGTTGGCTGATTTGTGTGTACTGAACTGTTTTCTTCATAATATATTCTTAAATGTTCTTTGTGCTCTTTGTGCTGAAATATTATTCTGGTTTAACCATGTGTGTATCTCTATATGACAGACCATTTAAGTGACTTTTGCAGGCCATTAATTTTTGCTTGGCTTATTTCTTAACAAGCCATTTTTCATGTTGTATTTGTTTTTCAAGCTATTTTCAAGGCTTTATGTATAGTGAGCAATCATTGGCAGGTCCATAAGTTGTTTACAAAGGGGCCAGATAGGCAAGGCCATACAGGGAAACATTATTAAGGACTATTTTTATGCTTTGTTGTCTCATATTAACGTTTCGGTGTGACCATGCACGTGTTACAAGTTTAATTAATAATAACAATAATAATATTAATAATAAAAATAATAATAATATCTAAAAAAATTTATCATCAGATGTTTTGATGATTTTTCATGATGAACGTAATGTAACAAAGGATTTATATAGCACCCTTTCAAGCACTTCATTTATATAGCACCCTTTCAAGCACTTCATTTATATAGCACCCTTTCAAGCATTTCATTTATTTAGCTCCCTTTCAAGCACTTCATTTATATAGCTCCCTTTCAAGAACTTTATTTATGTAGCTGACTTTCAAGCACTTCATTTATTTAACTCCCTTTCAAGAAATTCATTTATATAGCACCTTTTCAAGCACTTCATTTATATAGCTCTTCTTCAAGCACCTCCACTGCTTGTGTGTCTATCTTAGAATTGTGTCTAAGAAATGAAATCGTTCTCTGAATCACGACCTTTGAGATTAATGTGCAGCCCTTGCTCTGTACTGTCACCCTGGGGTCCTCCTTGGTCTACCCCAAAATCAAGGCCTGTGGCCTGGTTGCCTTCTTCCAAGATCTACCATTGTGAAGAACTTACTTTTAGTGCAGCACCATTCAAATGGCTTTCTATATATGCTATGGTCTAATGCAGCTTTGAATGATAACTGTGGGCAGGCACCAACATGCTAACGTATATCAGGTTACTTCTTTCAACATGTACAGTATAGATACGTATAATGTTACACTGAAGAGCCCTAAGTGAGCTTAAAAATTTCGTGGCAGATTTTTACTTTTAACTGGTATTAAATATCATTTTGGAATATTGTTTTTGACAGTAGAAATTTGTCTTGGGGTTGAGGGTCGTCCTTGGTGTACCCCTAAATCTTTTCTCTTCTTTGTCGTTGACTCTGATCACTTGTTAAAAGGATTTATCATAATCAGTTGCCTTCAGGATAACCTAGACAGATATAACATGCTACTAATAGATACACTTTGACATGATGCTCGTGATACTCGTGCATTGGAATTTTTCAGACCATGAGATTTTTTTGGATATTTGTCATTCAGTCAGCATAATTACGTACAAAGTTACATTTCAAAGATGCAACTACCTATAAACTATTTTCAGTAGTAAATGACTTCCCAAGTGAAGCTACATTTCAAAGGAAAAATTCCCTATAAAAGGCACAGCTACCATTTAATAGTGTTACTGTCTTTCAAAGGTGCCACTTCTTGTAAGCAGTAATCATAGATACTTTTCAAAGGCACATCTACGTTTCTAAGGTGTCTTTGTTGCTGGATTGACGATATTGAGTTAGAGGATGCTTTAGAGAAGAGAATAAGAGCAGTCCCTTAAGCTAGCCCTGAGTCAGCCATGGGTATGAAGTGTTAGTGACTTCACTTTCTTAGCCTTGGCTTATGAGAGCAGGTGGCCATTCCTCACCCTTGCCGTCTCATCTTCCCACCGACAGTGTACAGTCAGTGTTCATTATAGCTGAGTCAGTTATGGGGTGCAGGTGGTGCAGAAATCTCGAACCAAATTTCTGTCCTGGCAGGGATTTGAAATCCCGACCTTTCGATTGACAGTCCAGCACACTAACTACACTATAGTGCACCCCTCGTGACTTAACCCAAATTCTGTGCAGCAATTAGACCATAGGTGAAGTTGGGCTGGGAAGTAGAGGTCTGCGGGTAGAGTGTTTTTGTTACCCGACCCGTACCCGTAACACAGGACCGTTACCCGTACCCGACCCGTACTCAAAATTGCTACCCAACCCGACCCGTACCCGCGGGTATACCCGTACCCGTACCCGTACCGTACCCGGCACATAACTAATTAATAGTCCTTCCCATGATCCAAGTCCTTACCAGTTCACTAGTCTAACAAAGCTTGTATTAGTAATAGTTAGTTTGGTGATCGTGGTAATGATCACAGTATTAATTATTATAATAACGATAACGATAACTAAAGGGTACAGAACTACAGATGTGACGTCATGTGCACGCACAAAAATTACTGACAAAATCATTAAAACTCACTTAGCAACCGTATTAGTCCATTGGCCGTAGTCATGCCAGTTTGGCTTGTCTCTCCACCCGGTGTGTATACATATGCACAACTATGTTATTCCACTGGTTATGGCCATGCCAGCCTCTGCCATTACTCGTCTTTCCTCTCCAGCTTGGTCTTTCCCCTTGACACCCAAGTCAGCAGTCGATGACTATACAGCATTCATAACACGGCAATTTGCAACAAAATACCGCTAATTGCATAGTTTATGTATTTCTCAGAGGTAAAGGGATTAAAGTCTTGATGTTTCAACTATGCCAAGCCTCAACTACTGTAACTGCATCAACATGTTTTAAATGAAACACGGCTGCTGGAGTACCAGGTTCAGCGTCAGCGACCTCTGACCCCGGTTGTAGGGACTAAGAATCAGATGAGATAATATATGTAAAAACAATAGAAACAAGCCATTTTGTATCTGTGTAAACTGAGCTTATATATAAATGAATGTCAAGCTAACTAAGGCGCACGAACATAAGGCGCATGAACATACGTCAACACAGGATATGGTAATTAGACAGGATACCGCCCGTTAAAGTAAGTCTTTGAGGTTGCAAGACTCAGTATTACATGTAACCCCAACACTTCAGTTCGGTACGGGTAAAACCGGGTATACCCGTACCCGTAATGCTCCTACCCGTACCCGACCCGACCCGCAAAATGTCTACCCGACCCACGGGTACGGGTTGGGTACGGGTAAACCCGCGGGTACGGGTATACCCGCAGACCCCTACTGGGAAGAACTGTCGAAGTTTTATCAAGTTGTGAACTGAAGCTGTGAAGGTGAACAGAGAACTCCAATCAGTCACCAGTGACACAGGCTTTCTTTTGTAGTCAGAGGATATAATGTTGTCTTGAAAGATTAGGTTTGTAAAGTTTTTGTAAACTCTGTCATCATTACAGACGTTAGGGAATCTGCAGAAACACCTGTGTCTAGATGGATTTCGTTTTTGATCAACTGGTGTCTCTATCTGTACGCCTATCTGTATGCCTGTCTCCTTCTGTCCTATATCTACCTTTGTCTCTATTTCCCAGTCTCATTCTTCCTATAGATACATATCTTTGTATGTTGCTTGTTATCTGTTACTATTTCTCTCTGCATATGATTATGCAGATTAATCAATCAATCAATCGTTTATTTGTAGCCAAACAACAATAAACAATAATATTACAAATCAGATTGCACTTTTAAGTATGGATTGTTGAATGCCACAAGGGAAGGCCCTGAAGGGATCAAAGATCCCGCTAAGTAGGGACACCTCTATACAATTTCAACATAATATGTGGCGACCGAAAGATGCTTTACATAGTATAACAGTTGTTGACTTAATTAACATAAAAATCTTAACTAACCTTAACTAATTTAAACTAAATATCGAAAGTAAAAGGAATGAGTGGGAAGTACAGTTAAACACATGGAAATAAAAGATTAAAACAATGAAACAATAAGGCAATGAATTGATATGTAGGCCTACTGGTTACATGGGGTCCAAAAGGGATCATGGATCCCGCTAAATTACAGCCAGTCGATACTTAGATTGGAATAAACAAACAAAAACATAAGAAGAGACCATTAAACGACATTAACAAAACAATATAGGCTACAATCTTAACTAAAATAGCAGTACAGACAAATACAACTAAGTTAAGTCAATTAATTCATTAACTAGGAGGGAGCATAGCTTTTTTTTGAATATCAAGAGATTAGGTGAAGAACGAATAGCTAGAGGGATATTATTCCACACCAAGGTACCAGTAAATTTGATAGAGAATAAACGAGTATTAGTGTGAGCATAGTCACGACGATAGGAATTCGAACCTCTCGTGTTGTAAGAATGGATGCTGGAAGTACGACAAAAGAAGCCTTTGAATACCAGTGGTAACAAGTCATGATCATAGCGATACATAAATTCCCCGATTTGAGCGATCCTGATCAGTTCGACCCTTAATAATCCAAACTCAGAAAATAGTTGCTTAGTGTGAGAACCATATGGAACACCTGCTAAGAAACGGACAGCACGTTTTTGCAGTATAGTTAAGCTATGGAACCGAGATTTATAAGTTGAGGCCCATACTATATTGCAGTAAGAAAGGTAGGGGTAAATTAGAGAAAGAATATGTTATATATATAATATATATATATATATATAATATATATATATATATATATATACAGTATATATGTAAAGAATAGAGAATTTAAAGTAATTATGTCATTGTTCTTTGTGGATGATCATTTTATTATGTCATTGTTCTCTGTGGACGATCATTTGAACAGTCAGTCTATGGGTTAGTTTGGATTGAGTTTCAGGAAACTGATATAACTATGATAGCTACCAGTAATGAATGAAAAATTGCATCTTGAACTGGTCCCTGAAAGCTCGTATGTGCATATAAGAATCCAATCTTTGAATCGTCTGAGAAGTCTGCTTTAGGACAGGAATCTCATTGCATGATATGTCATCTTCCCATAGAGTTCTTAAATGCATGTCTGTTTGGAGCTATATTTAATCCACCGTCTGTAAAAGGTCTCGCTCAGTTCCAGATGTTCAACATAGATGAACTCCATTCCACTATTTTTATGTATTTTTGAAAGTCAGTCGGTACTCGGCATGACATCAAAGTGACAGTTAATCTAAGCACTGTGAAAGAGAAGCCTCCTCTGACTTAGTGGCAGGCCAAAGGCACAGAACCAAGTGTCTGATAGATTTCGATCCAAATCAGACAAAGCACAGATAATTGAGGTGTTTGTGTAGATCCCAGAGCTTATTGAATTTCAATCAGTCAAACGCTGATGCTGACGATTGATATTCGGAGCAGTTGCTTAAGTGGGAGTGATTTTCCAGCCATTGAGATGGAAATTATGTGAATGGAGTCTGTCTTTGTTTGTTCTTGCACGCGATGGATGCGAGCGGAGAGATAGAGGAAGAAGCGTGGTCTCAGTTTTATCCACCTTCCGCTGCACTGAGCAATCTATCTAGATGAAGGATGCAGACGAGGTTCACTGTTTAAAGACCTACAGATTGGAGGGCAAAGCAGATAGAGAGAGGGAGAGAGACAGAGACAGAGAGAGACAGACATAAAGTGAGATAGAGATACGGACAGGTAGAGACAAGCACAAAGAGAGAGACGGAGGCAGAGTGAACCGGAGGCTGAGGGTTGAAATGCAGACTTCTGTTGCGATTGGTGACATCCTCATTCGTTGGTGTCCGATGATTGCTTTGCATGTCCCGTCAGTTTCAAAGGACTTGGCTTCCATGGAAATGAAGATAAATCAAGGACGCGCATTTATCGGTGATGTGGCCACCGCCTCTGGTGCCAGCGTTACAAATGTCGTTGTACCCGCACAGCCAACAATTCTTTGTTGATTTCAATTAGATGTGGCATTTGTTTTGACCCTTGCAGTAATCTGGCAGAGCTTCGCAACTCCTCCATCAGTGTCAGACCCTTGGAACATCTACTTTCTGTCATCTCAGACAGGCATTGTTCTGCTCTGCTCTTGCCTCGAGTGGAATATCTATTGTAGTCAGACACTTCGTTAATTTTCCTCACGTTCTTTTCGGGTTCTGTAATGTTTGGTAATGGTCTTGCCATTCGCCGGTTATTGCTAGTTTTAATTCATGGCACTTCATCTGCCATGGCATTTCGAGGCATGCTCAATGATGTTGCAGTAGATGAGGCCTGATTTTCCAGATACCCATAATAGCTCCTGGCATTATTTTTTGACTCCTGAGGGTAAAATGGTAATAATATTAACGATAATACCAACAGCAACAATGGCACTAATAATAATAATGGCTTTGAAAAGAAACTGATAAGAGTATATGCATGATGGTTGGGTTATGACCTTCACAAACACTACTAATGGCTAAGTTACACATTGCAGAATATGCAATTTGTATTTCGTACTTATTGATTTTCTTTAGTAGATAAATAGATCAATCAGTTTTGTTGTTGCTTTTTGAGCTATTGTTATACAGGTCATGGCTGTAAAGAAAAGTATATCGTGGCCAATAACAGCAGAATTGAATTGACTTTTCTAAGAATGTTACTGAATATTTAAATACATTGGCACATTAGAAGAGCCTTTCATTGATCAGCACTTTATGCATTGAATGATGTAGTAATTGAAGGTGTATGATGTCTTCTTACTCATTGAGGTTGCTTGTTTATCTTTGATCTCTCATGAATGACCCCTTAGTATGTATGAATTCATATATGTACACTACACACTTTACATTGTACCATTTAGGTTCCTTTCAAAACTCTGGGCTCCCTAGCCTAATAGATGGTAAAGCTCATTAAGAGCATTCATCTGTTAGTAAAAATTGCACAGTACACGGTTACACTGATCAGTGCAGATGCTAGAAGATGCAGCATCTGAATAACCAGTGGGCCAACCGGGTCTGTGCACAACAGATGTTTGATCTGGGTAAATGTAAATGTAAATCTTCGATATTTCTCAGCGCCACACAAAAGCCGTGTCAGTGGGACCAGCTTATTCACCAGTGTAATATCGAATCAAGTCTGCAGTAGCCAGGCTGCTTTTTGTGTTCTGGTGTCAGAATCTGGGGAGGTCAAGCCGATTGATTGGTTGTGCCATGCAATATTTCCAGAAGAGCATCTGTCAAAAGATGCTTAGTTATTGCTCTTCAGTTCTGAAAGTACGTACTTTTTGCCTGTGCCAGCCATGTCCTAATGCTCATTCGTTGGATTGGTGTTGTTTTATGAAGCATCACGTCTTGGAAGACGACCGAAACGCCTGAAAGAACTTCAGGATGCTCTGGCTCAGCAGCGCCAGGCGAAGGAGAATATGGCTACGATGCATTATGCGCCTCTCAAACCATCATCAATGAGTCTAACAGATTTGCAGGTAAACTTTCTGCCTCTAAGAGGTATTTCTGTTATTATTTCTCAATTCTTCCATTATGAATTATTACTTTTCCTAAGCCGGAGCATAAGAGATCCGAGTGATTGAAAACAGAGGAAGAGGAATTGCCTCAAATTGTATGTATCTCAATATCAGGACACTTTAACATAGTGCATTTTAAGTACTTCGTCCCATGACTTGCTCATTGCTTCAAGCTGTGGGCCTCCCTGCGTCCTTTTGCTGCGTAAAGACAGCTTTATTTTTCTCGGGATCTCTCGCACTGGAAGCGCCTCTGATTGGTGTAGTACTGTGAGTGATGCTATATTAATTTACAGCTACAATACAGTATCTCACAGATGTGTTGCATATGATTCCCTCAGATGCACTCCTCCATCTTCAGACTGACCCAAAAGGCAGCCAAACTTTGGCAAGATTTGATGCACCCTTATTTTGCTTAAATTTGCTAAATAAAGCATTGCCATGTGAACTCGTAATCTCCAAACTTCTAAAGCGCCACTTGAGAGCCAAGCGCAGGGCACCAGCTTATTCATTGGCAAGTAAAAAACTGATGTTATGTACTGAGAGTCACGTGTAATAACAAAATACCAACGGTAGAACTGAAGAGATGTGACAACATATCACTGAGATGTGTCAAAAGAAAATGTTAATTTGACAGTGTAAAGGAAATGTTACATTGTTCACATAGATTACAATAAGAAATGGGAGTACCATGTAACTGTGTCTGGATATCTTATTCAGGGATTCGTCAATGCCATGAATGGCAGTGGCAGCATGACCTTGATGCCTTCTCCAGTTTTTCAATTTGATAAGCCATTTAATGGCCTGGCCAAACCATCTGCTAGTCATCTACCAATGATGGACTTGGATGAAGGTCCTGGACAGCCGGGTGGCTTCTACCGTAACATGCAATCTCTGACCGATGGCCGCCAACCTGTTGGCGACTGGCCTCTGCCATCCATTCCGGGCGCCATCATGGGACACCTGTTTCCAAATTCAACTGATATGCAGGTCGGTTCATGCATGTCTTAATGTTATGTCATCAAAGGAATAACAGAATTGAATTTGAAACAAAAAATTTTTAATGTAGGATGAGCAAATCATAGGCATTAGGTAAATTCAATGTTTAAAATGTTTAAAGAGCAGTTGAAGGTGGTTTGTTCTTAATTTTAGTTATGGCTGAAACTTTGAGTATCAATCACACCTCTGCTTTTATGCACAGTTGTTATAAAAGATTCACTTGGAGTTGATTTTGCTTCTGACTCATTTGCTTGTAAGATGTGGTAGTTTTTATAGGTTGCCTGATTGTAATGACAAAATTTCTTGGCTGCGTAGGTCAAGTGTTTCAAGGGATTGCAGTTCTCACCAAACGATGTATCGCGTGCGATGGTTACGGAGAACAACTGCCTGTCGTCAGCGCCTGGCAGGTGCTGCAACAAGTGTGAGGTCTGTTCCAGAAATGCCATTGGCTACATTGATCGCGACGGCCGGGTCGTCCTGACTGCACCACTGTCCTCTGGGGATTTCCTCCGCACCCTTCACCTATCACCGTCATCCCAGAAGGAGCCACAGACACCTGACTGGGTGTTCCTCGATACCGGCGCCGTGCCAGCGGATGAACAAGTCTCGGGTGAGAGTTTATCACCCCCAGAAACTGGAGCCACAAGTGTCGAGCCGAACAGTCGACTGACCGACGAAGTGAGCGACTTTGAAGATGCATCGTGCGGTGCCATTCAGGCAGAGCCAGCGTGCACACTGAGCGCATCGCTCCAGATGCTTGCTGAGGAGTCCAAGACTGAGCCATCAGACGAGCGCATGCAGCTCATCGAACACGTCATCCTGATGACAGTGGAAGCGCACATGAACACATGCCACTACACAGCCGACAAGTTGGCCGATGGAATAAAGCGCTACAAAGAGAGTGTCTCCAAGGATCCAAGGGTAAGATCAATGAACTTAATCAGCTCATGTTCATTGGTAGAGGGGGAATGTAGGGCTCCAGTTAGTACAAAGGAATAAGGAGGAACCGTCTGCCACTGAGTGTAATTGTAATGTAGATATAGCACCACTTCAAGAGCAAACTAATCAGAGATAACCTATCATCATCATTGTCGTCAGTTCCTGATGCCAGCCATTTGGTGGCGATGGGTACGAATATAAGTTCTCCATTGTCCTATGTCATTTGTCATGTCCAGTGGTCCTCTCATTGTTAGTCCAAGTGATGTACGAACATAAGTTCTCCATTGTCCAAGGTCATGTGTCATATCCAGTGGTCCTCTTTACATCGCTTCCCCCGTTCCATCGTGACATATGCTGTCGAATGCTTGTTTGAAGTCTATGAAGTTGCTGAAGACTTTCCGATTGTGTATCTGTCTCATCGTGAAGAGTTGATCAGTTGTGCTTCCTCCTTGCCTGAACTCGGCTTGTTCTTCTCCAAATGCTCTCTCGACATTCTTTGATTCTGTTTTGTATCAATTTGGTAAAACTTTTCCGGAATGTTCTGTAGGCTAATGCCTCTGTAATTTTTGCAGTCTTGAGGATCTTCTTTTCCTTTGTATATTGGGATGAATGTTGATTTTGTCCAGTCTTCTGGTATTTCTTCCTCTTATTGAATCTTTGTAACAAGAGTATTGTTTAGCTTTAACAACTGTTTTTCCTCCTTCTGCAGTGATATCATCCATGCCTGTGCTTTATCTTTTTCATTTTGTTGATAGTATTTCTTACCTTTTCCTGTAGAAATTTTGGCATCTGTTCTCCTGTTTTTTTATGGTCCACTCTGTGAGACCCGTACGGTCGTTATTTGTGTCGACATTTAGTAGTTCATTGTTCAAAGTGTTCTATTTAATGGTTTTGTATGCTTGCTTCGTCTTCTAGTATTTTCTGTTATTTAATTGATGCAACTTTAAGTTTGAATTGTCCACTATTTATGTACTGTAGTCTTATCTTATTATAGACTTCTTGCATTCTATTTACGTTGAAAGCTTTCTCAGCATCTCTGCATTGTTGTTCCATCCAGTTGTTTTTCTGTCTTTGTAGTTTCTTTTCTGATTTCTCCAGTGAGCCTGTTAAATTGCTTCCGGTCTGTAATGTAAGTTTGCTGCTTGGCTATGTTTCTGCTTTCCTCCATGAGTTCTAATACTTCGTTTGATATCCATTGGTCTTTAATCTTCTTGCGAGCTCCTCCGATTATGTTGTTGGCTGCTGTTTGAAATCCTTTAAATTGTATGACCACATATCTTCTATGGTGTCCTGATCGTTGATCTGTATGTTCCTTTCTATCTCATCTTCATAGTTTTGTCGTATGTTGTTATCCACCAGTTTCTTGGTATCATACTTGATGTTCTCCGCAATGACGGTTATGTCATTCATGTCTGGTAGTTCCATATATTATCTGCTGGAGTTCATAAAATGCATCAATTTCTTCCTCCGTAGCTGCTGATGTCGGCGAATAGGCTTGTACAACTGTCGTCTTGCCACATTTGGTACGAAATCTTGCAGACATTAATCGTTGTGATATCAACTGATATCCTTTCATTGCTTTTGTTGCTTTCTTGTTCAGAATCATCGCTGCACCCTCTCACAATTATTGACTGTCTTCTCTTCCCTGTTTTAGAATTTTGTATTGATTGTCGTAAAATTTAGCCTATATATTTAATTTAAGTGTCATTGGAGTTTTACCATTTCACAAAACAATGCACTGAAGACTAGAAGAATCGTTAGTGGATGGCACACACACACACTCGCACATAGCCCTTCCAACACTCGCACATAGCCCATCCAACAGATTCTCGTCTCAACAGTTGACAGATGGTATGGATGTTCAGTGTCTCTGGACCAAATTGCATTGATGACTTGCGAATGACAGCAGGTGGCAGCTGTAGCATCACGTGATGACACTGACACTGAGTAGTCCCTCCCTGGTAGACGATGACGCGCCACAGTACCTATTGAACAGGCACTGGTCATGTGCCACTAATTAGTAGATTGAAGTACCACCATTGGCTGACTGTTGGGTTCACTTTGCCGAGACAACACCCGATTGTCCACAGCATAGATGATCCATCAATCCCAGACTTGACCGCACATGAGGAAGGATGGCCGTACCTGGTATCGATGCGTAGGTCAAGAATGTTTGCGAACAAAATACCTTCTATGTAGAACTCCGTAGCAAAGATGAAGAATAAATCCGGTACACAAACTTAGCAACAGTAAACTCGAGCATTTTAGAAATGGCTGAGCAAATTCTGCATCTATGAGATATAATCTGCCAAAATTATTTCATCGTTATGAATTCTGACCAAAACTGAACCTGAACATTGTCTCATTATCTCAGCAGCATTCTGATGGATATCTGTCAAACAGAAATTCTTTTAAACTTTTTGACAAAGTTAAATCTTGCAACAGTGTGACATCAATTTATTCTTGAAAGTTACGAAACAATTGTGATTTCTCCCGTTTCAAAAGATTCAAGTTTGCTGGGTGTTGTATTGGTCCAAATAATGAATTAAGTAAGTAAGTAAGTATATCCTTTATTGAAGAACCAACTGCTAACCGCATTTTGGTGTACAAAGATCATCAAATATAAAAAAAATTAATTATAAAGCATCCGTGTGACAAATCTTTTACGAGATAGAGAGTTTGCCTTAGGTATTATTCTATTAGTTTCACTTCAGCATGAGTTTCCATGGATTTATGTTTTATAGCTTCCAACAAATTTTATCTGAATTCTTTCAGATATTTGGCTGTCTTTGACCCCACCCTCTATGACGGTATAGAAGTGGTGTTAGATCACATTTCTTTTATCTTCCCGTAGACCAACAATAAAGAGGGACCCAGGGACAACTGGAGTTCCGTTGTGATGGTCGCTACTGATGTTATCTGACATTTTTAAGTTCATGAATGATTGTGCATTGCCTGACCAGTGACCAGTAGCATAGCGCAAGTAAAAACCAGACAGTCTAAATTTTGTTTTCTTATTACTGTATATAATTATACAATGAATAGTACAAAAAAATCAGCTCCGAAGTCAAAATCTAAACATCGAAATCTTTCAAAACCCTTGCTAACTCATAGAAACCTTGTTAACGCATACGAGCAACCAATTTCACAACGGTCCTTTGTCACAAAGACTTAGCCTGACTTTAGATTTTTA
Organism: Aporrectodea caliginosa; assembly: GCA_020284085.1. Classification (NCBI taxonomy): domain Eukaryota; kingdom Metazoa; phylum Annelida; class Clitellata; order Crassiclitellata; family Lumbricidae; genus Aporrectodea; species Aporrectodea caliginosa. Next base: position 3,173,705 of record JACEVL010000415.1, on the reverse strand, counting down.
AGTCAACTAATGTACATAGGTGTACCCCTCTACTTTTGCTCTGTGTAAAGATCTGAATGCCGTCAATGTTCTTACCACCATATTTGAGCATGGTGGCTATGGACAAGAATGGTAAACCAGCATCTTGCTGGAATGTATGATCATGTCATGTCACATCGCCATCACTGCTACGTGACGGTTGGCTACATGAATGGACTCTCACTGCCCAGTATTTTCTGTCGCGTGCCACGTTAAATAATCCAGCACCTACAAGTGTAGTCCCGTTCAGGACGTTGTCGATCCACGCCTTCCTTGTCCTCGGACCCTTTCCATGAGACCCGCCATCAGGCTGCTCTCGATGTTGTGATGTTGTCGTGCGGCTGTCTCGTGATATGGCCAAAATATCGTAGTTTCCGAGTTTTGGTGTAGGCCAATAGTTCCTTTCTGAGCCCCGCTGATTTGGAATGTATGGTACGAGCTATTAAAAGACATTATTTTTGTTTTTACCATTGCGTATGGTATTAGTATTGTTATATTTATAAATTATTAACATGTATCACACCAGTGCATGCACAAGGCTTCAAACAATGGTTCACCCAAAACCAGGCCATGAATCTAAAATCAAGGATGTAAATCATATTATATATATATATATATATTATATATATATATATATATAATTATATATATTGGTACACATATATTTCTAAAGCATTACAAGGTTCCCTAAAACACTTTATACATAGCGTTTTGTTTGTTTTATTAAAAGTTGTTGAGCATTGACCAAATGAAACCGAGCATGGATATGAAGGGTGACCCTTCATCTTGGTGGGAAGAGTTTGTCAAGAATATGGTGCCAGTTATTAAAAGAGTTGTTTCCTTCAGCAAGAAACTTCCAGGTCAGTGTTGGTCACTTGTTTAAATCACTTCGTTCCTAAGTCATCTTTTCTATGAAGATGGTGAAATGAGATCATCCGTGAGACGTTGCATAACACATGTATCACATCATGTCTATGTTGCATAACTTTGTGAGACCTTAAGGCCTTATCTGGCTTTGGCCAGGTCTCATATGCCCATGTCTGCATGAATTTGTTGGCAATGCAAATTTTGTTTGGTGTGTAGCCCCTCTGACTATCATGATTCCTTTCTCGGCAATATCATGAAGTTAATCTGTGAAAATTGCAAAGGGTCCAAATTCGTTTAACCAATATTTTAACCCTTTACAGAGGAGGATGTACTAAAAGCTACGGGGAACACAACTTGTCGTTAAAGGATTCAAATATTTCTCGTCGTTAAAGGCTTAAAGATGATTAAGTATGCAGCACAGGCATTTGTCATTAACGTGCTCATTCATCTTAGAACTTCTCCATGATTTATGGTTGATGGCGTTCCAGAGACCTTGCCTCATCCTTTGCATCATTGAATCCGAGATTTTCAAGTCACAAACAATGTACGTAATTCTGAGGCTTGATGCTACCCAAATATTGACCATTCAACCCATTACAGGTTGACCTATTCAAAGTGGTCATGAGGCTTCAGTGTTAGGTGGCCAAATACTACCTAGCGACAAGCAGGCTTCAAAGCAGATTTGCAGTGGTTAAATGACTCTGGTTGATACGGTTTTTGTTGGTTTCTTTGAATGGACAGGTTTTACAGAGTTAAGCCAGGATGATCAAATAGCTCTGATCAAACAAGGTTCATTCGAAGTGATCCTTACGAGATATACTCGACTGTTTTCAAGCGAAGGAATGTTCCTGCCTGACATGACAATGAGAATACCAAGGTCAGCTCAGAGGATTCACTTACAGCAAAGAATCTATTCTTGGGCTATGCTATACAATCTTACTGTTAGTGTTGAATTAAACTGCCACCAACTTACAACCTCTTCTTTTGTGCTTGTCTGATAACATTATGATAACAAATTTTTCTCAGCTCAAATTGGACATGTTTCTTTAATGAATGCTGTCATGTTGATTAATGCTGTCATGATTTAGCATCTGTTTTGGCTGATGAAGAATCAGACTCTTGCATCATGACTGATAATAATAATAGTATTAAATAATGATAACATGATAACGTTATCATTATAGCTGAGGATGATAAAGATGGCAATTACTCTGTACACTGGGTATAATGGCTTCCAGCTTTCCACTTTTTACCCATTGCAAACACTGTGCTGGCCCCTCACACTTCAGCCTCCTGAGCTGTGAGTGACTCTTGAAGGAAGCTTGTATCTTATGATAAAAGTCTGCTGATAGCCTGATACCTATTCATGATCGTCTAGACAACTTACAGCTGATTGGCTTTGAGCCTTTCAAAAGCATTCGGTACTTGATGTCAGCATTTAAAACTGAATTTCACTGTGCTGCAGGATGCTATATTAATGTTGTGACAAAACATTTCACTGAGTAGGAATGTATGTATGTATGTATGAGCACTTGTTATAGCGCCCCTTCAAGATTTCTACTCAGAGGCGCTCCCGACTACAGCGCGGACACTGAATCGGAGTTTCACGCCGAAGTGCATGAGCAATTGCGAGTGAAGGACTTGCCCAGGGTCCCTACGCAGCAGCTTGAGGTGGATTCGAACCCGCAACCCTCCGGCTGCAAGGCACCGAACATACCCCTACACCACCGCGCCCCACAATACAAAGGAATGCCTTTGAGTGACTGCAGGACAGTTATGGACAGTGGATACAGTTGATTTTGAAAATACAAACCACAAGAGATGATACTGGAAAGTACCAACTGAGCCAGCCGATGCAGTTGAGCCAGCCGATGCAGTTGAGCCAGCCGATGCAGTTGAGCCAGCCGATATACATGAGGTCATATAACTGACTGGTTGCTGCCTTGTTACAATATTGTTCATAATGAACTTCAGCTCTGCCTCAGTTAGGCGCACCTTCAGAGGGAAAGTTCTTCGAAGATGCTGTAGAAATGTTGAGTGACAGACATACATACATTGATGCGTGTTACTAAAAGTTCGTTGACACCCTGACGTTCCAAATGTTTGCAGGCAAATGGTGAAGAAAATGCCACTGGGAGATTTCTTTGAAGAGCAGTTCAAGTTTGCTGAAATTTTCAACAAGTTACGCCTCAACGATGAAGAAACAGCTCTACTTACAGGTGTTATGATTATGAATCCAGGTGAGCTTTTGCTAACGAAATGCTGTAAGTTTGTGCAGGACTAACAACTAGAGGACTGCTCTTCGTCTCCACTTGTTTGTCAATGGTGTCTTCTTTCTTCAATCTGAGAGACATTATTGCCCTAAAACTTCACGCCGGTACGGGTAAAACCGGGTATACCCGTACCCGTAATGCTCCTACCCGTACCCGACCCGTGAAATGCCTACCCGATCCGTACCCGACCTACGGGTCGGGTACGGGTAAACCCGCAGGTACGGGTATACCCGCAGACCCCTACTAACAACGTGTAATGTTGCAGCTTTTCTTCACTGTATCCATAGTTTAAATTCATATTTTCACAAGTCATCAACCAATGGCACATGAAAACCAAGCCATACTCAGGTCAACATCCAGATCAGTCTGTAAGACAGAGAGGCAGCTGGACACTCAGTATAACATGGCATATTATGAAACGTATACATGTACTTACAGCGTCAGGTACATGGACCGTCTTCATGGAACAGTCTTCCACTTTAAAAATTAGAACTTTTCCGCCACCAATAGCTCAGAAAACATTTTCATCTCATCTTAAGGTGCATCCGTTTAGATCGTTTAAGTAGCAATGTTACAGCGCCTTTGTGAGGTTTGTGAAACGTGCTGTATAAGGTTTCAGATATATACATACATGTATGTAAAATTCAATTGATCTGTAGAAAACCTTGTTACAGTATAACACAGCCTGATGTTATAACACAGCCTCACTCTAAGTCAGTGCTTGATGTGACCCCAAAGGTGTAGTGAACCTGTCTGGTTATATTGGACAAGCTCTGCCCAGATATTTATTGTCTTCATTCCCCAGTGGATAAGACCTAACTTCCTGCTTTTGGCAGTTTCTTATTTGGGAGCACTATAAACAACAGTGTGTACATGTGAAGAAGCCAAATGGTATATGGTCCAAGTGTGCACTTGTTCAGAGAAGCACTCCATTAATCATTTGACCAGCTGTCTGTGACGTTCAGTTTTTATATATAGCGTCCAATAAAGATGCTTCTCGATGCACTGATTTAAACAATTTTTATCTTTACATTTTTTATTTTATTGATTTGATTGATGGATTAATTTTTCTGTCATTCATTGTGCATGCCTAATTTATTACGACTTGGCAATGTATCATGCAGCATAATCTTCTTTCTTTTCTCTCTTAATGCTCTGACCGTTCGATGTTCCATTAATGGATTGGAATCAATCTGTTAAACCGTGACTTTATACTCTCTGATGAGAAGCACCTCTGAGATATTTCCGTTGAAGCAGCGCTGTATAATTACACAGTTACATAATTCATAACTTATAATTAGCTGTGACAAAGGCTTAGACTTGAACATTGTCCCTACGCCTTCGTATACATTATACAATATACATATGCCTATTCTTGGCATTATTGTTGTTTTGATATTTGATTGTATGGCAATCTTCTCTTTGTTTTATTTCTTTCATTTGATTTATTGTTACTTGTTTTTGATATATTTAAATTTACCACACAGTTGCTCACTATTTTTAATAATCTGCTTTTTGTTTATTAGTAAGTTTTATGTTTGCTATTTTGAAGGTGAAAGTATGGATACCTTGAATTCCTATAATAATACTTGTTAAAGTGAATTGTTAATTAGTGTTCTGTTATAATCCTAATCGTAATTGTGCATTTATATAGCACTACTTCAAGAGAAACTCTGGTGGTGCTGTCAACCTGATAAAACCAGGCTTGATCAAACAAGATGGCAAAGCAAGGCCATGAAGCTTAGGCTGCATGTTGCTAAGCCATCAGTGCAGAATGATGGCTTGGCTGAGGCAAAGCTTCTATAGCATCCAGTGATCATAGTATATAATAATATAATATTATTATATTATTAGTAGTAATATATTTACTATGATCATGGTAGTAATGTATTTACTATCTGTAATATTCACTACGAAGAGAAAGTGGTAGTCGATTCCATTCCTTTGGAGCAGAGGCGTGGAATGTGATGATGATAATGTATCGGGGGGGCTTTGTAGGTCAAACAGGCCAATTTAAATTTTATTCGCAATTGGATAACACACTGGCATAGAGAGCGAGAGGTACTGAGTTAGAGTCCCGTAGGGCAGACATGCTTTGTAGGGTGCTATTAGTTTGCCATGTATTGCAGGCTGTGTGACAGTCTGTTCTGTTAGTAGTTAAGATTTATGTCTTCTGTCACTTGTTGTTTCAATTGCATAACATGTAAATGTACTGCGCAGTGCGTTTGTCAGGCGCTTCAATAAAGAAAAGATGATTATTATTATTATATTATTATTATTATCTAATCTGTAGTATTCTTCTTTTAGTGCAGTTATCATTGCTTCAAGTAAAACTAATAAAACATTAATTATTATTCAGTAGAGGAGCCCAATTGATCAGGAAAATGTGAAGTCAGTTTATGGTATCAGAGTAACTGGAAACAGATGGGTCTTAAGTTTAGACCGGAATGACATCTATGAATGAACTGATTGAACCTGTAGAACTGGGCTGTATATCAAGACCACCCACCGGTATGCATGTATAGTATCAAGACTTCGTACCACCCACCAGTAGGTATAGTATGCAATGATGAATTCATTTTATGGATTGACCATGGCATCGTTTGGGAATCCGACTAGGGCTGGATGTGAAGAAGTACTGTGCTTCATCCTGTGGTTATATTTTGGAAACTTTTCCTCTTTCAGATCGGGAAGGACTGATGAACTCTAAAGCTGTCTATAAGCTGCAGGGTCTTTATCTCCAGGCTCTGTACATCTATATGCAAAAATCACGGCCTGGTTAGTAGTACTTTCATATTTACTTCTGTGGCCATAAGGTTAGAACAGTCACCCCTATGACCATTCTACAGTTCCTCTCTTGTGACCTTTCTGATGTTCTTGAGTTTAGAATGGTAACTGTTTCCATTTTGGCCTTGAAGTTAGAACAGTTGTTGTGCTGTTGACGTTCAAGTAGTCATTTTTTAAGTTATGTCCTCAAGCTTAGAATAGCTACTGCATCCCTTGGCCTTGGGATTAGAATAATGCTGAATCTTGGTCTCTGTAAGAATAATGTCACCCTTTCCTTCATGACATTCTAGTTTAGAATATCAGTGTTTGCTGCCACTGCAGTACTTAGCATCGAAGTTAGAATATGGTCTGGAGGCACCAGTTGAATGTGACCATTAATTATTATCTAAGGCAAGCGTAAGCTGGTACTTGCTGTGGTAAAAATGAACCGAAGAAACGTGTCATAAACGAAAATTTTCATTACCTTAATTTTCATAGCGAGATTGGCACTGTTTTAGATTCACATGATGCAAGTTTTGACGAAACCATTGCCTCTCTTCCTTTGCTTGGTTGGATCAATGAAGTTCATTCTCAGAAGATGAAGGACATGAAGATGTCTTCACCCGACTTCAAACTCCCTGAGCTGCACAAGGAAGTCTTTGACGGTCCTGGTCCGTAAGAAACAGATCTCAGTCTTCAGAAGATCCGTCCTCTGCCTCCTCTAGATGCCAACCTTGACCTTTTAGTGTGAATGGACTTTTACTCAGTTCCAACTGGGATCCTTCAGGCAGAGAACAGACTTGGCCTCTGGAGGAAAAGGGTTCAGTAGGATGCTGGTCTTCATCTGGTGTCATAGCTGCACTGTTGCAAAGATGCGATGGAAACATTTGGTCACTCTGTGTAGATCACTTTCATCTATTCAGAGTCTGGATATGTTCTTCTGCTCCATTCTTTGAAAAGGCATGGTGCAGCCTTCTATGTAAACTGGTACTTGCTGTGGTAACAATTTCTGTTCTTCAGTGCCAATGATTTAACGTTGGTACCTGATATTTGAAAGCAAGTACCGGTACGTTAAGCAGGTTTATTTCTGAATATACCTTCTGCAGTTGTATGTGAATGTTTTTGGTGGTTGAGTATTACTTGATGTTGTTGTGAGTGTTGCAGAATTTTCCCATATTGCATAACGAGTTGGATACCATTCTCAGTGTTACAAATATCTGATCTCTACAGTTAAGTCAACGTTTCCCATTGTGACCATATTTTTATTCTTACTACTCAAAATACAAGTTTTTAATATGGTTTGTAGATTATTTGGCTTAGATTGTATTCTTAATAATGTTTGCCTTTGTACTGCCACAACTCTCACCCAAATATCAGTGACTCAGGTTTTTGGCAAGTTAGAAATATTATAATAATATCTGTATTAGTAATAGTAACAAGAAATAATAGTATTTGTAATAGTAATTATAATAGTAATGACACTAGTAATAAATAAATTATTACCAGAACTTGAAGGCTTAGTTGTGCTTTTGGTAAGACTTACATAGCGCAGCATAATATGGCTATTTTAGTACATTTAAAACTTCTTGGCATTATTAGCAAGATGTTCAGGAGAAAAAAAAATACTGCATTTTCTATTATTAAAATTGCTGACAGTTTTTAATCTCATGCAGTATATGTATGAGAAATTAAGCATTGTCTTCAAGTTATCACTTTATTTAGTAATAATAATAATAATAATAATAAGATGATTTATATAGCACGTTTGCTCAGTTGAGGCCAAATAAAAGGTCACTTTACATCAACTCCGTAATCAACGACATTCGTCTGGTATTTTAATGACGATAGTTTACTAAAAGCTAATGGGAAACCATTAGTGTTAAATAGATTAGTCTTGAGCTTATCTGGAATGTTTTTTAAAGCCATGCTATCCTATCCCAATGACATAATAATAATATAATTATTATTACCGATATTAGTATTATTCTTATTGCAAAATCAAATAAATAACGCAAAATAAAATTTTCAACAACATTTGTAACAATATTATGATATTGATGATGGTAATCACTGCAATGTTATTATACTGATATTATTATTATTAGCTACTTGTTGTTAGCTTAAGTGACAGTGGTATTACTTACTGGTAGTTAAGACTCTGTGTGTTGTGTTATGTGATATTGGAACTATTATGGTATTGGTCATGAAATATTGCATTTGAAATGTGTTGCACTGCTTCGTGAAAATGCATTTTTAACAGCAAGGCGTTAATGGTTTGCTGAGGCTTTTCAGTTTATACAACATATGCTATGTTTTTGTAAGAATTGTCTGACTTTGGCCATGTGCAGCAAAAGTTGTGTCTGGGTGAATTCATGCATCACTTATAAATAATTGCTTATGAGTAGTCCATGAGAGTGAAAGCAGTTTTTAATCTCATTTAAAGATACGTAATCAGTGCACAAATTGAGTCAAGTTACTACTCGGGACAGAAATTTATGGCAGAAACATTTCTTCTGTGACATTACCTGTGGCTTTTGAAATGAGATCTTTAGAAAAAGATTATGAAGTAATGCAGATGTGGCATGAACTGAAAAAAAGCGAGGCCATATTGAGAACTGAAGGGTAAGAGGCCGAACATGTCTGCCAGATTTTTACGGCAGACTATACTGATTATTAGATGTGCATTTGTCATTGTTTTTGGCAACTTGTTTGTGACACATCAAAAGATGTATTGTAATAATAGTAATAATAATAGCAACAACGATGGCAGTGCAGTTTGACCAGATTTTCCTGTATGTATATAGTGGACATGTTTGAAAGTTGTTGTTTGTTTTACTTTTAACTGTGCCAAGCACCAGAAATGTATTGTAATCGGTGTATTGTTTGATATCTGAAAACCAGGCTCAGCGCGGTTTCTTGCCATGTTTTTGAAGCTGTGCTTTGAGTTGTCTATGATTCTGCAGTGAGTTGGTAAATTATTAGGATTACTTCGTGTGTACACATCCTTTATTTACTGCTGTAATCATTGGATAAATTACGCAAGATTGCAATGTTATGTTTTTGCAGTAACTCAAATCACTGGGTAAATTAATGGACTTATGTCTTGTTGCATGCCATGCGTATGTTTTGTTCTCGAGTCTGGGGTGGGTAGATCAACTTAAATGAAATTACGTTGCATGGAGTTATTTCTGATCCTGTTCTTGTTTTTTTCTTTCAAACATTGAGGTAGTTGTTTCCTGTGTAAATACTCTTTTATATATCTGTTTGATATGTGACAATTTTTCTGTCAGGAGTGAGGATTAAGCTGCAGAAACATCTATAGATTTTGTACATCTTTGTGAATATGTGTGTCAGAAATGGCATATTGGTATCATTCTGCTTGTCTCAAAATGTTTATTTTAATAGCCTCAGTGGCACCTGAGAAGAACGTAGCTACTGACACCCAGGAAACATAGGGAGCTAATTAGCATCAAGCAAAACTTACTGAAACGTCGGTCATGAACATCAGTCATAAGTCAGTGGCCTTAACTTCTTGCTAGAAGACAATCTTTTGTAGTTATGAGTCATGGTGAACATCTAAGCCCAGTGTTCATTTGGCTGACAATTACAACTAATCCAACAAATATGCATCTTTCTTGCCTGAATGTTTTGTGTCATTGTATTGTGAATTGGACAATTGAATTATCCTTTGGTCAGTTGCAGAAAGAGTGGCATTTATCACTGCTCTGGCCAATGACTGAATTCAATGAATTCAGTCAAACATAAAACTGTTTTCAGATTGAGTATGTCTGCTTTTCTCATACTCTTCCATGAACAGATATTGTTCAAAAGTTTTATTTTTTATTAAGAATGCATATTCTGTGAAAACTTATTGTTCTTTCCAAGTATTTGGCTCTGCAATTTTTTTAAGGAAAAGTTGCAAAATGGCCTTAATGTAAGAACTTTCTATTTGAAACTGATTGAATGTGAATAATTATGTATCCGTAATTATGTACTAGTTTTTAAATATGTTAGATACTGAATATTATTCATGTTAATGCTTATGTTTTGTTAATGTATGGTGATCAAGCAACTTAGTTTATCATTTTATTACATATTTGAGTACTATTTGTATTTATATAAGTAGTTCTAAAGATGTAAAGTAATTTTTGTTATTCCTAGGAAGCAGTGTCTAATATCGTCAGTGTATCTGCTATGGAAAGTTTGTTGTATTTCTGTAGTTGGGGGAATATCGTCACCTTACTTTGTAGTTGCAATAAAAGTAGCGGGAAATTTCAAGATGACCTGTATGATATGAATATAGCCAAAGGGTAATTCCTAATGGCTTTTCTCTGACTACCTATATTTCATGATATTTGCTGGGAGCATAGAAAGCAAAGTAGTGGTTATTCTAATTTACAATGTGTGCACGAGTTGCAGTAGATATCAAAAGAGTTTGCTATTTGCTCCACGGCACAGGATGCTGTTACCACTACTGTGATGTAAAGTGTATGCATTTGGCCCCTGGTGTATCTATTCTCTTGTGGAGACTTCTAGTGTGCCAATGTTAGTATCAATGAATGGTTTCTTTGAAATGAATTTGTATGAAAGTTTTGAATTGATCATGGGCTCTATTGGCATTACAAAGCCGAGCAATTGAGTTTCTCATTTTAACCATTGGATTTGTTGTTAGAAACTCATTGCAACTCATCTGAAACTTCTCAGATTTGTGGTTTTTATGTCTATGCTTTGACCAGAAGATGTATTTCTAAGGCTAGAATGGTAGAGGTGCAGCACAAATGTGTGAGAGCCTTACATTAATTTAAACAAAGGCTTAGTTTTCAGTTGTTTGAAGTGAACAGTATATATCTTGTTGACGTCAACAGAGGACACTAAGCTGACTTCGTTTGCCAGCAGAAACCTCCCAGTCAACATGAATGGTAAGGTCCCTAACGATGAACTTACAATTGTGTTGGCAGTTAGAAATGTTTATCCGTTGTTGCTTTAGTGGCTAGTCAACTGCTGTATAATATATTCCGCTGTATAATAGGGAATTCTTGAGACTGGTGCGTGCAAGCATGTGTGGCAGAATTTCTGTTGCATTGTTTCTGTTTTTGTTTGAGGAAGAGTTGATGATGTTAGCTATTGAGTCATTCTGGTCTACACTTGAGCTATTGGCTTTTGTGTATTTTCCTATCGATTGAAATTCATCCATTACTGTCCCTTCATACACTCTCTTGAGTTGTTCTCTGTACTAGTGGTTAATCACCACCAGTAGCTAATCTGGAAAAGAAGCAGTTGATTGCACTTACGTTGATTTGTACTCGGGTGTTATTTAGCCATTGTGCAAAGTGAGTGCTGTTCACTAAACTGCATCTATGCAGTAGGTTAGTTGTTGTTTGTAGCAGTTTTCGCCACAGCTTCTGGTGATTAAAGCTTCACAGTTTTATGGAATTGGTGACATGCTGCCCAAAAGCTGAGATTACTGAAGTTCTTTGATTGTTGCCATGCCCTAACGTTGACTCTAAGATCCTCAAAAACAAAGAAGGCAGTCCATAACTGACTTTGCAACTTGGTATGTGAGTGACAGCAGGTGACAGAAAGGCATACAAAGAAAGGGACAAATCAGCAGATTCAGAAAGACAAGAAGTGGCAGAGTGAAGGAAAGCTATAATCTTTTCATTGTATCACCCAGGAAAACTTTCGTTACATTATGTTGAAGGGGTAAATTTACTATTTTGAGACAGTAAGGGTAAATGTCTGTGTATATTTTGAAGTAAGTTTGAGGGTAAAATCGGATTCTTAGCTTTGACTTTAAATGTTTTGTAAATGTTACTAAAATTATGTATTACATGTAGATATATTTACATTTATTTATGTGTTTCTGTGTACATATGTGCCGTTTAAGTATTTCACTAAAGAACTTTATTTTTGGAGCCACTGGTTAGTGCTTCCAGTAATGACTGATGCCAGTTACAGTCAGTAATTTCAGCAGTATGCTATGAATTTGTCATGGCTTACGTCACATTGTTCAGTGAAGAAACAACCTTTTGAGAGGTGAATGTGTGCGAATGGATGCAACACACTTAAAGGACAGAAGTGACAAATATTGAACAGTTAAAGAAATTGATTTTCACCAAGATGTAGCAGTGTCCTGCTGAAACTGACCAAGCTGAGCGCAACAACTGAGACTGTTTGAGCAAGAACTGCTTAGAATACAAATGCTCTAGGTTGGCAGAACTGTTGTGGTCATGTTTGTAGTATAGAGATTTTTAGTCTCATCTCTAAGAATCTCCATTTTTAAGTTTAGTAATTTTCTATTTCTAAGTATTCTTGTTGAAATTTCTCATCTGACTTTGAGAACAGTTTCTTGTCTACTTTTGTGCAAAAAAGCAAAACACTGTTAAATGTATCTCTGCAGCTGCTATATGAGTAGCAGGCAGCTAGACTGTTTCGTTCTTGTGTAAAACCATTGCAAGTAGGACCTGCATGAGCCCAACAATGTATCATCCAACTGGTAAAGTTGTAGCTTTTGATCACGTTTAGCATTTGCATATATAGGTTTTGATTAATCAGTTTAGTTGATTGAATGACTGTTAAACGTAGTGAGTGATTCTTACTTTTTGAGTATTTAATACTTGGGAAATGATTATTTGCTATCTAATTAAATGAAGCTGCTGCCAGTTTGCCTGCTTTTAAAATTATCCTGCTAAAATGCCAAAATCCAAATGCATTTATACAGTGTTGTCAGTTAATTAGCTTTTCATTCATTAATTCATATTTTGAGACATTATTGCATCAGTTACTGTGCCAGAAGTGCCTTTGCATCAACTGACCAGAATTAATTTCTATAGTAGGCATGGTTATGTGTTGCACTCAGTGCATTGATAGTCTAGGAATGCTTCTCTTGGAGTTGTCAAAGTACCTCCTTTAACACCAGTTCCATTCAGTTTCAGCTGGAAATTAACCTTGCATGTTCATCTGATATTTCTTCAGATGTGTTCCAAACATGGAGCACAAAGTCATGATCAAACAGAATGACTTCAGCCACTGAGTGTTAATAACAGAGGCAAAGAAAAGTCGAGACGTGATGTTACAGGCAGCCTACGTATTCCAGAATGAAGGGCAAAACATCTGTGCAGCATGTGGAAGTTAATGGTTGAGGAACATTCAGGTGACCCTCACTGTGGCCCACTACAGAAGAAGCTCAGATGAGGTGCCTAATATGGAGCGCATCCAGGCAGTTATACAAGGCCTTATGATTCTAGGCAAAACATGTCTTTGCAAGGGCAACCAGTGTATATGTAGCTCGTAGTGCAAATGAGGTATACAAACCTTGATATCTGAGAAAATTTTGGAATCCACTGATCTGTGCATTGTGTAAACAAACATCAAACTGTTGTTTGATGTTTGTTTTCTCATGAATTCATTGTATCATGGATTCCCATGTAAATTACTTCTTCTCAGCTGTGTGGAATTAAAATTTGAGTGTTTAGTTCTTGGCAGTGGACTTTCTAGAAACATCATAAGCGAGGTATGGTTTTAGGTCCTTGGCTTGTCTTTGACAGTTCAACTTGATTAAACATATTTTCCTTTTCAATGTCCAATTATTTTTATTTTTTGCATGTTGTGCAAAGACTAACATCTGGTTTTTCTGATTTCATAGAGTCATTGACGTATTACTGACGTGAAGAGTAGCAGCAACTGGTGTATTGAAGCCCGTGTTCTCTTGCCCATGTTCTTTACTTTCATTCTGTATGTTGTTTGTATAAAATGTCGTCTGCTTTTTGCAGGAGTCTTGTTGACAGTATGTTGACAGTCGTCGCTTATCTTGCCACATCTTTCTATGATCGTTGACCTGTTTTGCTGATTTTCATCCGTGTGATAATTGTTGCCAAACCGGTTTGATCTGGCTAACGAACAAGTGCTTTATGAGGAATTATTTTAATACTTTAAGGTTATTTTTTTAATGTTAGGCTATTTCATGTTTGCCAGCAGATATGGCTAGTTGTGTAAATGGCCGAATCGAAGAACTAGGAAAGAAATCCAGCAAAGAAGTTACATTTTCCATTGTGCCCACACGTCTTAAGCACTAAAGATCCATTTCCTTGATTGTAGTTAGTATTGTTTTCATACCAAGTAGGAATGGTCACTCCAGAACCAAAAACTAGATATTTTGGGTTGACAGAAACTGATGAAAATTTGAAACTAGCCAGAAGAGAGATGTGCTGAAGGCATTGTATATCGATATTTGCCTAGCATCTCGAAAGAACCTTTGACAAGCATCATGCAAGTTGTGGTGAATGAAAAAGCAACAAGTCCCTTCAGTCTTCAGAAACAGTTGAAAGACAACAATCCAGCTAAGAAATTATTACTAGGCTGTATCAGATGTTATTGTGCACCTCACCTGTTTACTGTAGGGTTCAGGTGGTGCAACAAAGTTTCTCATATTAACTTCTTTCCCACTTGTCTATAACCTCGCATTGAGAAAGCTGAAATTTGATTAAGAGACATTAAGGATAAATATACATTCAATTGAAAATATTCAAATTGGGTTAGGTGTACTAAAATCAGCTAAATCAAACGTTGGTGACCCATGACCATCTGTCTGGCATTGGTAACCGTAAGACTTAAGATTTTCAAGGACTTGGATTAATTGAAGGGATGTGAACAAGAACTACTGTAATAAAGTTACTTGTTGTGTTAATTGTGACTATTATAAACAGTTTCCATATTCATTAAGTTTTCATTTCCACTTTGTTATTTTGTAAACGTGTTTTGCTGTATCAAACTTAAGATTTCATGTGGCATTTCAACTGATGTACAGCCTTCTTGCTTTTCTGTTGTGTGCTGCTAATTAATTAAGGAATTCCAATATTGTTTAATCAGATATTTTTGCTAACACAAACAGTGCAGCTGAAAGTCAATCATTTTTCAGTATATGTGACCCAGGGAATCAAAACAAGTCGGATGTCGGCAAATTACATTGCTGGGAAAACAGCAAAATATGAAGATGCATTTTTTGCTCATTTTCAGATTTGAATAAAAATGAGTAAAAAATATGTTTTTTTGCATTTCTGATATCTCACATTTGATGAAGTTCATTGTTTTAATGTGTATTTTCAAGATTTTGAAAAGGTGTTGTTTTAGTTTTCGTGATTGCGTATTAAAATTAATTCAAAATAACTTATAGAAATTGGACACAATCATCCGTAACTCTGTCAAAAAGTGAGGTAGAACCAAATTTTTTTGTCATTTTAAAGCAAAAATGTGATGTTTAAAAATATGTAAGTTACTCATATTGTAAATTTTTGACTTTGAGAACCATTTTGATTCCTTGGGTCACATATAAAGTTTCTTTTTGTTTAAAAGCACCTAAAAGTTTGGCGTAAAAATAGATAATGACAGTTGGATTGCTGTGTGCAAATCATATTTAATTAATTTTCAATTAAGTTAATTAATTTTTAATTAATTATTTAATTAATATTAAGTCCAAGCTGTGGTTCTTTTGTCACTTATGGGAAAAGTCATGCCCTTAAAATAAAAAAAATTGGAAACATGTCTGATTTTTAAACCAAAATAAAAACATGGTCTTATAATGAACATTCGATTGAAACATCTTCTTGTGCTGTTAATTGTTTTAATTTTCTTACGGTGAATATTGCATAAATGTGTAAATTGGATTTATGTATTGATGGCCTATTATTGAAATATTCTGCTCTTTGGGTTTTTTGCCGTTGTCACTGACATACAAGCAAGCATTACAAATGTTGTGATTGTGACGTTCTTTCTTGAGCGTTTCTGCTCAGCCTTGCACGGACCACTGGATCATTTTAGTGGTTGTTGAATAACGTTTCAGCACAATTTTTTTTGGTCGTAAAAGAAATTACTTGTTGTGAAAGATTCCAGTCTGGTTACATGTCATATTTGATGTCATTTTCTGTTCCGTTTTGTGCGTTTGTCCATTGACTAACACATCTACGGTGTATTAAATATGCTGTGTCAGTTTGAACGTTGTAGCTTTTAAAAGTGGTTGCTGGTGATTTTAAGCATTTGAGTATTCGTTCGCCAAATGTTGCTTCTGCTTGTGTAAAAACACGTCATTGCTTACAGTTTCCAGTGTCTTTAATTCATTACTCTTTGAGGTGAAGCAAAATAAAGAAATTGTTAAATTATGGGCTGCTTCAGCTCTGTGTTTGTGTTTCAGGTTTGTGTCTGGTGTTAGAATTTCTTCAGAAGTCTGTAGTGTGACAATGTTTACAATGTCAAATTACAAAAAGTTCAAGAGTGCAAAGCCCCAAAGTTTTCCATCTAGGATCTGGAATAAACATTGTAAGCCCCTCGGCTTAGGCCTATAGTTATATTAAATTAGGTAGAATTAAACTAGTTTAAGGATACAATATTTTTTCTATGAAAGAATACTGCATGCTGCAAATTATGAGCGATTACCAATAATTGATGAACATCTAGTGACATAGTGGGGAATAATATTGCATTGGGCAGCTTATGAACGATTATTGCAAAAAGATGAGTGTATAGGGTAAATATTTATTAATCTAAAAGACTGAAAGATCGGCACAGTGTTGACAAGTGGACTGCTGCAGAAGCATGGGCCACACGGAAAAGATGGATATGAAGTGGTATTAATGAGTACACGTGAGTGGGTTGCACATGAGTAAAAACTGAGGAAACTGAATGCTCATGTAGGACCATTATAGTACCAATATTCCAAAAGGACCTTAATATGGTTCTGCGACAACTTGTCTACAACACTTCGTCTACAGACACTTCGTCTACCGACATTTCGTCTACAAGTGTTTCTGTATCCATTACGGGTAATCAACAGAGGCCGCTTTCTTATAGTTTTGCTAAAACGTGCTATATATTCTCAGGAATCCAGCTTCTAATTACTGAAAAGATTATTTTGATCAATCCAGCTTCTATTGAATGGAAACTTAGTTTAATCCATGCACCCATCTTGGTTTCCAGCTTCTATTTATGGGAAAAATTATTTAGATCAATCTGGGACTATTATTTCCGGCTTCTATTTCAACACAGGAATGTTTACATCAATCCCACTTCCATTTAGGTAAGCAGTTTTTTTCATCAATCCAGCTTCCATTTTAAAGTGACAAATATCAAATAACTTTGTAGACGAAATGTCTAGACGAATTGTCGTGACACCCCTTAATATTAATTATTAACCCATATGAGTCTCATAAAATGTTTATGGACTGTAAAGGCTGTAACATCGTCTCAAAGGTTGCAATGGCATAATATGTATTTGCTAATCTAAATCTAATTTAATGACTGCTGTAGCGTGGTTATCATGACGCATAAAGCATAAATACGATCGCTTCATGTGCAATCGGTCAGTCATGACTCATGATCCATTAGTGAAGCCAAGTCGAAATCCGATGTCAGACTTAGTAGGCATTCTCTGCATCTCTGTCACTAGCAACTGCAAGAATGAGTGACAGGTGTAAGGAAGGGCTGAAGAAGGAAGGAACCAGGATCATAGGAGTAGGCCTACATTCCCGGATCGACGGTCAAGGAGGTAACTCGGAGAGTCAACGAACTGAGCTCTCTTAAACGGGTTAACTTCGCGTCATTATTGGCCTAAAAGCTAATCGAAAGACACTCCTAGAACTTCAAATCATGTTCAGTTCACCACTGTTGTAACTTGTATACCTTGTACATGTTTAATTATAATGACAAAACACCAAAGAGATCTCGAATTCTCTGTGACATTAAACGATCGCCCAAGTGCTAAGCGGAGCCAATAAAGTCCCGCGAAGATTTGGCCGCTGAACTCTTATCGCCACCAAATACTGGAAGACTACGACAACAATCACTTTCTTCCAGTGCATTCAGGTTAACTGCAATGGTTCCAAAGCAGATTGCATGTCTTCTGAACCCTTAAAACCCTTGTTATGGTAAAGTTAATGTGGCGAATTTCGCCAGTTCAGTTCTCATGTACGCTAATTATTTCTTTTTGTAGGCCTATGCGGTGTTTCAGTTTGATTATGAACGCTATAGTTGGCTGTATTTTCATTGCATAATGATTGACAGAGGACCCGGTGCGAATTTTAGGGTTTTAAAGTTCAATTTGTATGGCGTTGCTATTGACGACGGTACCGGTTCGAGTTTTGGGTTCATTGAGGACACTTTACATGTTAATTCTACTGACATTCGAACCGGTGCGGAAAATCTACCGTTGCCAAGGGCAACGTATTGTATGACGTTGCAATCTCGAACCGGAGCGGATTTTGGGTTATGAATAATAATAATAATAATATAATAATAATATCTTTTCTTTAATTTAGCGCCTGACAAACGCACTGCGCTGTAATTTACATGTTATGCAATTGGTTAACTACTAACAGAACAGACAGCTTGTAATACACGGCGCTAATAGCAGCCTACAAAGTCCGCCCTAACGGGGCTCGAACTCGGTACCTCTCGCACTCTTCGCCAATGTTTTCCAACGCGCCACCGGACCCCCCAAAAAAGTGTAACTGGAATGCATTTTTGACGGCGTTTGGTACCGGTGCAGAAATCTCGACGTTGCTATGGGCAACGCATTGTCCGACGTCACGAACTCGAACCGAGTTATTAAATAACGTCTCCTAGCTGGTCGGTACGAAAACCGAGTGGTTGCTAAGGGCAATCTATTGAGTGACGTCACAAACCTGAACCGGTTTGGATTTGGGAATTAGGCGCCAAATTTTGCTATGGACGAGATAGGTCGGTACCAAAATGATTTGAACCGCAATGCATTACACCCGTTTCGCGTCCATTTTTTTTACCGATGGAGGGTATAAAAGGGCCGTAGTTTGCATGCTCGTTTGGGCCAACTCCGCCACTACCCTACCTGTGGTAGTGCTAGTCCCAAGCCTGGAGAAAGGAGGAGGGCGACACTAATCATCTTTGTTATGACAGTGTCGTTAAACAGCAACCAATGCTCGGGGCCAGTTCATATCAGTCGCTATGAGAAGTTGCGTCATTCGTTACAGTGAAAGGCCAGTTGATTTCAGTCGCTATGAGAAGTTACGTCAGTCGTTGCAGTGAACTTTCGTCGTCTACTGTTCAACTTCAACTTGCCGTTGTACTTTCAGCAAAGACATTGCGAAGAATTAGAGTTGAGCGTTTGAGGTTTCTTTTATGTAGCAATTTAATTGTACGTTCGATACGGTAGTTATAGGCAAGTTAAATGTATAATAGTATGCAAGAATGTTCTGTTCCGAAGTTTAACCTTCTCGTTTGTGAACTCATTAAAGAAGAAGATTGAAACTCATCAACTTTGTTTGACTCTGTTGACTGCCAGTTATTACAAGAATACAGGCTATATAGTAAGACTTCGCCAAAACGCAAGAGCCGGACTCAGCGAGTATACAGCCTGACCGAGGTCCTGGGTTTCTCTGGCTATACCTGCATGGTGACTTGAAAGGATCCCAGCCTCGTCCGTGGGAGAGAGCGACCTACCATCTTCGCACCTACACGGCACTTACGCTGTAGCCTGATACGACCAGGGCTGTTAAAGGCTTGGTTTTTTGGTTTTTGGTTTTTTGATTTAAAAAAACAGAAAACCCAAAAATCTGCAAATTTTGGGTTTTTGCAAATTTCAAAATTCTAAATGCCAAAACGTCGTATCTTCAAGTCTTTTGGCAATAATCTTTTATGACATTCTACGTACGGTTCTAGGCGTACTGTTCTAGTTAATTTCATTTATATGCATCTGATTAATTTGAACGGTATATGCCATTTTTACGAGTTTTATGATCCGAAATAGGAAAATCTCATAAACTAAAAACCAAATAAACCCAAAAAACCAACTTTTCATTTTGAAAAAAGTTTGTTTTTTTGCACCCCTGGATACGACGAAAGTCAGATAGGGCATATACTCCCACGAGTAGCAATCCCGCACCAAACTCGGGTTCGCCGCATTATAACAGTTACTATAGCTATAGGCTATACGTCGTAATTGTGCCACAATTATATCCCTCGTAAATTGATGCCAATAATTTGAGTCTTTGACAAATGGTAGAGTATAATATTAGTTCCATCTCTTGAACCATAGTTATATATTTTGAACCCTATCTTTGTTATTGTGTTGAACTCGTTAATTGTAATCAGCTGCAGTGAGTGTGTCAGCTCTCTTGAGTGCCAATAAACAAATAATTATAATAAGAAGAACCTCGGCCTATTAGGCCTGTATATTCAAAAGACAACCTCGGCTTATAGGCCTATGTAACTCAGAAGACATAAACCGATAACTTACATACAACAAATAATTGTCAACAGCCGATCAGAAGAGTTTAACTTAGTCAGATGCAGGAGGCCTATAATATTATTATAATGAATTAAATGCATGCGGCCAGAATTGTGGGACTTACCGAATGCCTTTAACAGATTATGCTAAATATTCTGTAGGCTATAACTATGTATCTCGAATACACATTTAGGCTAACTGACACATCTGAGTTTTTGGTTAAGTTAATTGGCACTCTCTATAGGCTACCCCAGATTCCAACAATCTGTTTAATAAAGTAAAGCAAAATAAAAATTTATGGAGTATTCAAACAATTAACAGTGTTTCATATTATAGCCTAATAGTTAGCCCTATAGCCTAGGGGCCGTCCATAAAGTACGTCACGCTATTTTTGACCATTTTACCCCCCTCCCCCTGTCACAAACTGTCACAAAACTCGGACCCCCCTAAAGTACGTCACACTTTCCGAAAGCAAGGCTAATACATAAACAAGGCTTCGCAACAGCATTATTACTAGCGCTCCTAGCGAGAGGAATCGTGAAAAACACATTCAGGAGATATGCATTTCATGCTATTTTGACATAAAACTAATTAAAATGTTTCAGAAAATTTTTGAAAATTATTTTTAAAGCTATGAAATTCTACTAAAAAATAAAAAATAAATTATAAATAAAATATAAAAAAAATAAATGTGTGACGTCACACATGGCCTGACCCCCTCCCCTGTCACAAACTGTCACACTTTCTTAAACCCCCTCCCCTGGAGCGTGACGTACTTTATGGACGGCCCCTACCTTAAAATTCTAAAAAATCAAAATATGTTTTTAATTAAATGTGCAATGTTTTTATTACGTTGTATTACATTGTATTTTAAATGCAAGTACAAAATACTTCCAAATTATTTAAAATATATAACAAATATATAATTTAAATCCTGATATTTAAAGAGCTATATCCTACGTACATTATATTATATTATTTTCAGTGCCATACGTAGGCCTGACTGGCCACAGATCTCGTTGGCAAGTCGTTGCTTTGCAACACACGGTGACGTACGGTGGTCTGCTTATTCCACCTCTCATACTTTTCACAATGTAACACGTGATAAGAGTCATTAGATCATTCAACGCAGCCTCTATCTCTTATAACATTAGGCCTATGCGTATAGGCCTAATAATTATTAATAAGATTATTATTTAGTATCTCTTACGGAGGACAAAATGAAGACATAGCCTACTACAAAAAAATAATGGTGGACGAAAACATCTGATAGGGATAATAAGAAGCCGACAAAGAAAATGGTTGGGCCACATCATGAGGGGAGACTCCCTTCTAAGAATTATAATTGAGGGAAGAATGGAGGGGAAGACGACAAGAGGAAGAGCGAGAATGATGTTGTTGGACTGGATGATGGAGGAGGATTACAGCAAACTGAAGGAAAAAGCCAGACAACGTGATGAATGACGAAATTGGACGTACGAACCTGCCTAGAAAGGCAGAGAACCAAAAGAACAAAAAGAACCTGCCTCTCTTACATTATGCGTATAAATATTAATAAGATTATTATTTAGCAAAATTAATATCAATGCTTGAGGCTACCTTTGGGCTAGTAATCGCGCGTCGGCACAGAGGCATGCGCTTAGCAACCATATTGAAAGAAGATGTATGATTGTTGTACAGTATGGATTATAATTAATTCTATTATTTTTACAGTCGCTTGGTTTCACTAAATAACTGTCCGACGAAATAGTCGGCGGCGGCCGTGTAAGCATGATCCATAAAGAGGAGGAGATCTACGAGTGGTTCAAAGGTGCCGTCAGTTGGCAGCGGATCGACGTAGTGTGTAGCCTGCTTCGTCTGTGCCTACCCCTCGAGCTACGATTCGTCGGGTCTTGTTTGGAGGACCTCGCTCGTAAGGATTACGTCTCCCTCAGAGAATACGAGCTTAAGGCCAATGACAGCTCGGGATACACCACCCTGATGGCCGATTCACCCGGCGACGAGCTTCAGAATACGCTGAACATCTACGTATCCCTGTTGCACTCGACGAACACCGTCTGTGCCAACAGCCTCTTTCACATACTCGAAGGGCTGCAGGGCAGGCTTCAGCTGACCCTGTCGCAGGGACTGTCTGGGGACTCGAAGGCTGTGCATGATGAAAAAGTGGCTCAGGATTTCCTGCTGCTGTTCACTATGGCTGCGCACCATCCAGCATTTACGTTCAGTCAGCGGATAAAACTTTTTGACTGCCTGAAGAGCATCAAACAACTGTTCTGTGAACTGGGATTAATTGTAAGTTATTGTGCCTTAAAATAAGTAATGAGATTTCAAATTATGGACAAATGAAATAATAAATAAATCCGTAGATAGTATATTTACTAGCAGATCTTTCACATTTTCTGTCTAGATGATTTGTGTGGAACTGTGCCAAGAAACCCAGATGGGTGACGTAATAAGGTGTCGATTACTGCCTGTAATTCTGTGTAATAATACCCCGTAGGAAATGTTTTGCTGAAACTGATGCCGTTGAACAGACTTTCATAATTTGAAGCAAGAAAAAGTTATCCGGGTAAAAGTGCATTTGAGCATATTTAATCCATAATGCTGCTGGCCAAGTATTTTAGCGTATTTTATTATTTCTCTGATGTGTCTGCATAAATGGAACCTGGATTGATAAAAATAATTGTTTTGCCTAAATGGAAGTTGGATTGATAAAACTAGTTATTTGCTAAAATAGAAGCTGGATTGATGAAAAAAGCGTGTAGTTTAACGTCGTAAATGACTCGCCATTGCATGGGTTTCAGCGTTGGTCGAATACAAGTTGGATTGAGGAAAAGAATTCTTGCTAAATAGAAGTGAGATTGATTAAAATAATTTTAGCTTAAATAGAAGTGGAGTTGATGAAAAGAATCTTGCTTAGATAGAATCTGGATTCATTACAGCATTTACAGGTATCATGAAAATCATTGAAATAATAAAATACGCTAAAATACAACTCTACCTCCACTATCAATAAAATACGCTAAAATGCACTGTTACCGTTATCCGAAAGTCCATCTGTGTTATTTGCTCTGTCTGCATACCAGTGTTGTTCTTGTTTCAGTTCAGTGAATATTGTTTAGGCAGGGAAAGTGAAAGATTATCAATATTTAGTTTTTGTAGATATGAATAGATTAGCCATTTGAAGCATAGATGGCCGTTTAATGATTTCATCAAGATGTTAGTGATAGATGCATTTGTAATAATGCTCAGAGGCATGGTCTTAAAATGCCTTTACTCAAAATAGGGACAAATGAAATATTACATGTAAATAAATCCTTGGATAGTATATTTACTGTATATTTACTATTTGACCTGGTCTTGACTCTGGACTTGATTGGTCGGAATATATCATGACAGCAGTTGTTCAATAAGTAGACAAGGTTTTCAATTTCATGCCTGACTTGGTTGTGAATGAGTTGTTGGAGGTCGCAATAATTTACAGCTGTCATCATGGTCTGTGACAGAAAGCCTCTAAATGTCTAATATGCATAAATTTATTATTTCATTCCTGAAATTTCTCTTGCATTGTGCCATTGATGTCTGTTGCACACTCAATTATTTCATTCTGCGTTTCTCTTTCACAGTGTGGCCAAGTGCTGTCAGTTTCTGGCACCAGTCTTCTGTGCCATTTTAAGCAATTTTTTGCTAGGTCTTGCCAATTCAATTTTCAGTCCAATTCTTCCCGGCATCACACTTTCGATTTGACTGTTGTTCTTCACCCTGCATTACGTTCACTGTCATGATCACTTGCATTTGGTATTTATCTACATTCAGCCTTCTTTTTCAATGTTTATTATTTCCTGTATCCAGTTTCAATGTATCTCTATGCAGCTCACCATACATACCAGTATCTTTACTATAAAGATTTTCTTAAAAATTGGTAGGTTTCGCATACATACAAGGCCATGCTTAATAATGCTTAATGCGTGCTGTTACTAATTTCAACTTCGGTACATAGCTTATCATTTTGCTTTTCCATATGGTGTTACATCTTGTTGTTACTCCATTTAGATTTGCTCTCAATCTGTCTGTGTCCTTTGTGCTGTTGTTGTAACACTTGTAATACTTTGTTTAACACTTTAACGATGAGCTGCATTGGTTTCCCAGTCGCTTTTAGTACACTGTCATCGTTAAAGTGTTTATTAATAGAGTTTATGTATTGAACTCTGGTCAACCTTTTACAGAAATGAAGTTTGCTATATTATTGGTCATGCAGTCAATTAATTGTTAATAATTGCACTTTAAAAATGCTTATGGTATTATTTTTACCCTTTGCATGTCACAGGTGCAAATTTGTGACATTGTAAAACTTAATGCCCATGCCCTAGCTACTGAATTGTGACATTATAGGTGTGCTTATTAAAACAGCTGGGAGTTAAAGAACAAGCGTTCATCTTCTGTAAATAAGTTAACTGCTAATTAGAGTGATAAAAAGCTTAAATTTTCCCATTTGTTACTTGTGCAGTATGTGCACATTGATTGTTGAGGAGATATTAGACCTGAAAGTCAGTGTCTGTTTCGTTTGGTGATCACGTGTTACGAATGCATTTTATGACCACTATGGTGAACGATGACGAAATTTACCTGTGATTCAAAGTTGGATGAAAGTTCATTTATATGTAAGATTTCACATATTTATGGGTAGCAGGATCAAGTGTACTGTAAGTAGCATTAATTCTAATGATTTATAGAACTTTTCAAGCGATGAAATAGCTATACCGACTGCTATTTTGGGCAACACTGTAAACAAGAGCTTTTTTCAACAACATGAAAAGCTGCGTGAAAAGTTACTATAAGGGTCAGCCCGTTTGCAGATACATTCATCAGTGTCATACATGTGTCATACTGATACATGTTCGTAGTTTCCCAATAGGAATCATTGGCTCAAATTGTTGCCAAACGCAATTATTATGCTCTAGCAGTAGTGCTTGAAGCACTAAGCTAGCAGTGCCCGGATGTAAACAACAGCAAAATCATGCGGATTTATTAGTTTTCTTCTGCTCTAGGGAATTGTAAACTTGCCGTTGCAGTTGTACCTGGATGACATAACATTTACCTGAAGATGCCTCGCTTGAGATCTATCATTCCAAACAAAGTGTTGCAATGCCAGTTCTTTGTGCATTCCAAACGTAACCATATGCATAGTTTGACTGCTCGTACCTAATCAGTGGCCATTGGATATTTGTGTTACACCCAGATTGTGAAGTGAATTTTGAAAGATGCAATTCAAAACGCATTCAAAAACAATGGTTTTCATAACAAACCAGCAATGACAAAAACAGTTTAGGATTTTACTTTTTAATGTGACCTAATATTAACTGAAGAAACACTATATTGGTAACATATATTTATTTATATTATAAATTTTTATTAGTAAAATGTATTTTTTAAACATCTGCAGAATGTAGAAAGACTGTACCACTACATTTCGCCTGTTGTGTCTGAAAAATACAAACGCAAGCAGTTAAAGGACATGGACTTGTTCAAAATTCGTTTCTAAACTAGTTTCATGTTCACACTTTAACTCTGTCTTCAGTGGTAGATGAGATATAAGTTTTACCCTCAAGGGTAAACTGGGCCAAATACACAAGGCCAGTAAACATGTCTGACCAGGGCTAGAAGTAGGGCTAAAAATAGGGCTAGAAGTAGGGCTAAAAATATGTGGCATGCACAGGTGTAGGGATGAGCCGAATATCTATTTGGTTCGGGTCGGATTTTGCACTATTCGGCATTATCTGGATTCGGTGATCCCAGGCCTTAATATCCGAATAACTAAAAAAGTAATATTTTTGACCAAAAACAATTGTTTTTGGCGACCTTCTGCAGGTAATCTTTAATATTTAATTAGAATTGAAAGTCCGTGTAACTAATAAAATTGTTACTCGACGTGTCAACACAATGACGGACAGGTTTATCTTTAATTATATATATATGTATATATATTATTTATATATATGTATGTATGTATGTATATATATATGTGAAGAAAAATGATTACCGCCAACTATTCAGTTCGAAATTTCGGATTCGGCGAAAATAGCAGGCCAACTATCCAGATTCGGCAATTTGATAAACAAAAGTACCATTCGGCTCATCCCTACACAGGTGTAAGGTTAACTTTAAGTTTTGTTGATCAAATAATAATAATTAATCTGAAAAGTTTTCTGATGACTTTGGTTTCAAATGCTGAATAATAAACAATTCAAATGCTAGAGACATGTGACTTAGTAGCTCATTCGAGTTCTCACCTTGGAACAAAGAATGTGTATGTTAGAGATTGACTGTGACAGCTACAGTGTAAAAACTTTGATTAAGACTTTCATTCTTTCATTACACCATCACCACTTTTGAGAGGTCTGTAAAAGTTGCTCTGTAAACGTCCCAATACGTGCTGACATGACTGCTTGACCACACTTAAGGGCAGTTGATAAAAGTAATATTATTTTTTACACATTAGGTTGATATGGTCCCTCATGTGAACATCAGGCGTAAAGTATTACTCTTACTGATAATACTAAAATAAAATTATTAATAATGCAATTTTAATATTAATGATAGCACAAGTAAGCCATAGCAAGTAGGATAACAGAGATTTGCCAAATAGGTGCAACTGAGGTGGACTGTCTAACCCTGAGATCGTGTTTTTAATACATTTTAGAAGCATTCTCACAAAGAGAGAAATTCGTGTACAAACAGTTCTGTTGATAATTCCACGCTGCCTGTTGCCATCACAACCATGAGAGTCTCTGGTAATGAAAGTCAGTTGTCTTCAACGCCAGAACGAAGCGTCGGCTTCTGTAGAGGTCAGTTCATCATTTATCAAGTTTGTCATCATCAATCAACAAATCATCAATCAACAAATACTGCTATCAAGGGTTGTGTTGTGCTAAAGTATTTCCTGGTTTTTGGTTATGGTATATTCTATTGGCAAATAAACTCTAACTCTTTGGCTGGACTTTTTAATCATTGTTTGTAATTTTTGTGAATGGTTAGAGTCTCGCTTCATAATTTTGCTTTATTTTTCAAGTCAAACAGCCATTTCGCTTTGTGTTGATAAGTGGTTATAATTAAATAATGGTTGTTTCTGAATGTATCATTAGTATCCTGTCGAATTGTACATCTGGTTGTAATATGTTTCAATGCTGAATTTTAGGTCAGTCAATACTGAGCTTATATATTATATCTGAAAGTACATACACTATTTTCTGGACTATACATCATAGTTTTTTACACAAGTTTCTGGGGTTACAACTTACAGAAAGATGTAGGCCTAAAGTATGTGAGGAAATAAAAAAATTTCTTTGAACAAGTTATATTCAGCAACAATATCATATATACTCGCCTATAAGTTGAGTTTTTTGGACAATTTTGAAAGTCCAAAGTTATGGATCGCCTTATACGAGGGCAAGCCAAGATCGCAAGTTTTGTCCATTGGAGATCACATGTGAACTTGCAACAGAGGTCAACAACATACCAGTTGGATAATGACATACCCTTTCAGATATTGCATGACGCAACAATTAGAGGTGGCATGACGCATCCAAGTTGAAGGAAATAATACTATGTTATAAACAAACGATACTGACAAAAATCTTATAGAATAAAATAATATTGTGTTAAATTGAAACCATGCTGGCTAATAACGTCAACAGCAGCTCTTATTTATTGTTCTTTTTGGCTTGCTGCTGTTTTTTTTTATGCAAGACTAGATCGTTTGATTGTACAATGCAGTTTGCGCTACGACCTTAAATTTATGTCTGGCAATATTGATGAAATGTCATTATGTGACCTGCCTGAGAATTGTATTGTAAACGATGTAAGAGAAAGCACCGTGTAGGTCATAACTATTGACCATGACAAACGCATTTCACTGTGATCATTAACTGTGTAGCAGATGGATTGAAACTAACGTCAATGCTTTATTTTTGAGCAATAGTGAAAGACTGCCCAAAGAAATTAGGTTTATAAGTAGCATTATTGTAAAAGCCCAGGTGAAAGGTTGGTTGTACGAATGTTGAATAACGTATTGGTTGCAATGCATGTGCAACGCAAGGTCAGGTGCACTGATAAAAAGATTTATGCTAGTATGGGACATTTTCCCCACGTATCTGACCGATCCAGTTATATCAAATGATGATGGTTTTGGGCTTGACAACAGTGACCAAACCTGCTTGGCCTTGTGAAGGGATGGACAAAGCTCTCCTGGAATAATTTACCAAGAGAAATGGTACAGCAGTTGTTTTAACCCTTTAACGACGAGTGTGTACTAAAATGTATGGGAAACCATAAGCAGCTCGTTGTTAAAGGGTTAAAGATGTGGCATTATTACCGCCATGGATGGTTTGCAAGACGACACCAGTTAAGCACCATCACGTAACGCTGGGACTCGGAAATCGATGATGATGTGAAACTGACATTTACAGGGATGACTTGAAAGTAACTGGAGGCTTTCGATTAACTTTTTGAAGTTGCGTAACACAAATGGTATTGGCAGTTTAGTTTGTTAATAATTGTAATAGAGCTATAATATTTGCCTTCATCCATGTTCCCAATTCTTTGTCTTGATGACCGTAACTTCCACAAAATGGAAATAATGAATCGGGAATAACTTGAAAAACACAGGAAAGAGGCAAAAATTGTTTTTATTATATGCCATCAGCCTCAACTTTAAAACCACAGATTGATCATTTTTAAGAGTATTTTTATTAGAAAATGTTTAATTGCTGGTAGATAATTCATTGGATAACATTTTGATTTGGGAGACGCACATGTTCGCTGTGCACCTGTTTTTATCCTTCATGCCTTTAGTTCATTCAGAGCATTTATATTGTGCCCCTTCAAGAAGCTACTACTTAGTTGGGTTTTGAAGAGCTACACAATGTCAAGATTTACCGGGTAGACATAAAATATGCATAGACTTATACACGGGTCATAGACGTCTCCCCTATCCAAGGTCAAATGTGTAGAGGTCGACTTATACACAACGTTGAGTTGTTGGCAAGTATATATGGTAGATGCAATGCAAAACGCTTAAGACGAAACTGATAGGACAAAATATCGCTCAGTACAAAATAAAAGCTTCATCCATTCTGATGTCAATTTAGTTTAATGCTGAATTATTCTTGTAAGATGAAACTGATGAGACAAAAATATTGGTTATTACGATAATGATTTTCAGTCCTGTGAATATAACTCGGAGCTCACAGTCCTTCAAATAAGATGAACTGTTCTGTTGATTGATTAAGGTTTCGGCTTCATACTTTGTATGTAAGCATAATATAGTTAGATATATATAGTCAGTCTTTGATATTTAATGTCACCACTCGAGTAACACGATAGCTACATATTTTGAAAGATGGATAATTTGAAAGTGGATAATTGCGGTTAAGAAACTCTCCCAATTGTTGCAATACAACGGACCAACGGTGTATGAGACCATAGATATCACAATTGCTGCAAGTAAATGTATGTAGCCAAACAAAAATTAGTTTTTAATTCCGCATATCCTCAGTTCATCCACCAATATTGTCGTTTACCCAATGTCATCTGCCTCAAGTTCCTGTAACTATTATCCCTCAAACTTTCCACTTCAAAGTAAAATATCACTTCTTCAAGAATTCCTACCGTGATCCATCCACTCCTTCACCTTCCAGTCTTTTCCATCGTAGATACGAAATTTCCCTGTAAAATGACTTGGATCTTTGTTTGGTACTTCTGGACAACCCGTCTGACATGATGCAGAACTCACGACTAAACTGGCATGCCGTGCTTAGTTTTTAAGTAGCAGTTTAGAAATTGTTACGTTTACAATTGGTTTGATTGATTTGAGTAGTCTGTTTCTGTGATGAAGGGATGAGGCATGACAGACAGATGATTAATGATGGACATATGGATGAACCATGAGTTCTGTGTTAGCTATCTCCTTCGTTATAATGATAGGCAAATAATTGCATACATGGTCAATTTTTAAATGGCCTATAGAGCAAGGTTCAGTTTTTAAGTTTTGTTGTCTCAGCCATTTGAGTTGAATATGAATTAGATGCAAATTCTTTATGAGCATTTAAATTTCATGTTGGCTACAACAATATAATAATGATTCACATGTATTTTGCATCAGCCAGGTGGAGAACATTTTATCGAGCACAAAATTATCTCAGTCCTGAGCCATGCAAAAAAGAATAACAGATTTTTTTATGCAAAGCAGAATTGTTGCTATACTGTGCAGTACATATTATAATCTTTTTTTTGAAATATGTCCTAAATAACCAAGAACTCAAAAAGCTGAGGTAGGCAATTTTAGGCATACATCACTTTCTCTACAAAATGGTGCTTTTGGTTACAGTCTGAAGTCTGAACTTACAGCATGTCACACGTAATACTGTAACATTGTAGTCTATTTAAAATCCTTGCTGACTGTTTTTAAGTGGAATAAACTTACACAATGTCTGATATGCAGAGACAACTCTACTCTGGCTCTAATGACCTGTATTACGGCTATTTTACATGCTATGATATGGATTGTGGTACTGTATAGCTCTGAAACATGGACCATCAGAAAGGAGGGCATCAGAAGTTTAGAAGCGTTTGAGAAGTGGGTATGGCACAGAATGGAAATTAAGTTAGTTGGACAGATCATAAGACAAATTATGAAGTAGTATACTACAAGAGGATGGAAAGAAAGATCTCTGATGACAATAATAAGGGAAGACGGAGGAAATGGATTGGTCACAGACTGAGAGGAGAGTCAGGATACTCCATCACGAGAACTATTATAGAGGGAAGAACAGAGAAAAAAACAAGAGAAAGACCTTGACTTATGCTGCTGGGCTGGATGATGATGGGTGGATAGAAGAATCGGAAGGATGAAGCCAACCATCGAGAGGAGTGGCACCATTGTACGTTCTGAACTTGCCCGAGGGTGGAGAACTTGAAAAATACATATCCGATAGCGTGTCCCACTACACCACTACCAAAGTCCATCGTTTCCAGTTTAACCTACTGTATGTAGGCAAGCAGAGGTGTAATTTTGGCAGGGTTCGGGTTACCTATACTCCCCACTTTTTGGACTGAGGTACTGTACTTCCACTTCTTATACCACAAATAAACAATGTCACTATCCAACCATCAAGTGCTTCTCCAAGTACTGCTGTTTCTGCCTGCCTGTGCATATCAAAGTAGGGTGTTTAATATTTAATTATGCCTTTATGTCATTCAATATACCAGTATACTTTGAATGCCTTCAGCTGGTTGGCTTATACACATGTTGATCGGAATCTATATAGATGCACCTTATGTGCCAATTGATGAGACCTATGTATTGACGTTAAAAATTTGCCATTTTTGCGTCATTCTAATGTATAGTAAGGAGCAACGTATAATCCGGAAAATACAGTGTATATATACTTATGTTGCTATGTATGTTTCGACATATGTATGTTGCATATTTGTATTGTATGCCTAATTTGATATGTAGAAATGTTAAAATGATATGTATGTATAATATCCTTAATTTAGTTCACGTAACGGCTATGGAACCTCGACGAAATAGCAAAAATCGATCTCCAGAATATCGCTTAGAGGTATGCAATTATTAATGTTATTAATGCTTTATTCTTGTTGTGATTATTTGTGTTAATATTATCATTAATGCAGTCAATCGTTCTGCAATTAGAACTGAATTTGTCATTTATATCTGATGTTACCTTACCAGTACTTATTTCATCATAAAGTTTAGTCCAGGTAGTTTTTGGTTCCAGTTTATCCTCAGTCTGTACTGAGTCTCAAGAGAACAGTTATTGAGTTTTCTGTATTTCATGCCTGGTCTTTAGCTATGTCAAGAGTAGGTTTTCTTGAAGTTGATGTTTAGCACTTGAAAGATTTTTAGCGTTAACCTATCTTTTGCAAGTAGTTGAAGCACATTTGAAGTTATGAGATAGGATTTGGAATAATACTATGAGATAACAAGTGATCAAGGTTTCTGTTTGGCATGGTTAAGGAACATGGAAATACATGTATGTTGATATTTTGCCACTGAGAAAATATATGCTTGAATCCTAGTTGTATGATTTTGAAGGTTGTATACTTGTATAGAACGTTCTTTCTGGATGTACAATTGTTTTTGTCATGTTTGATTGTTTGAAGAGTATTTATGCTTAAATGGGGTAGAATTTTTCTCTTCCTGAGACTTTGATTGATTGATTGATTGATTGATTGATTGTTCTCAAGTTAGAGGCCTTATTGTTTTGGCCTGATTGGTACAACCAATTGCCAATGATTAAATACCTTGAGGTTTTGCAAGTGGCTTAATGTAGTAGAAGTCTTTGAATTAGTGAGGGAGGATTTTTATGCGATTCCTAAGTTGGATTATATCAGCTGAGTTTTATTCATGTGAAAAATTCAACTAATTAGATCATCAATCTGAATCCCAGGATTGTTGTAGTTAAAATGTGCTCTTTTTTATGTGTAGTTAAGATGTATGTTTTCTTTGTTTTAGACAACCTGGTATGATGGAGAAACGACCGAAGCATGGAGGTCTTTTAGAGATCTAAAGACGTTTCATGAAGAGGTAATATATCTGTAAGAGGTAATATATAGATCTGTAAGAGGTAATATATACGTGGGAGGTAATATATATGTGAGAGGTAATATATCTGAGTGAGGTAATATATCTGTGTGAGGTCATGTATCTGTAAGAGGTAATATATCTGTAAGAGGTAATATATCTGTAAGCGGGCTTGTTATTAAGGTGTTGCAGATGACGTCAGAGGTATACTGTAGTTCTGAAGTGTGTATCTTTTCTGTCTTTGTCAATGTTTCCATATGGGTCACTTGTCGGCATATTGGTATATTGAAAAAAATGCCTGTGACTTGCTAAACTCTTCCTCACATCTTGTTATTCCTTAATCAGTGTTTAACACAGATTATAATAGTTATGAGATTGAGTGTGTCTGAAATCGAGCTGAGAGTCACTTTAGTAGACGTGTTTATAAATTTATACAATTTCTCGATTGTATTTCTAAGTTTGCTTTGTTTCATTTTGTAATATAGGTTGAGAAACACTTAAATAAAATTGTTCTGAGTGATGAAAGTGCATCCTATTGCCCACCGCTGTTTCCATCTGGAGGTAAGATATTCTTAATCGATAAACTTATCGGCGCTTCATAGTATTCCAGACTCTGGCGTTGAATTTGACTGAGTTTGTAGTCAGGTGCGGCCTGCCTTGTGAAACTCATTTTGACTCACATGTTCGTTGATCAGCTGTGTGATTATTTTTCTTGTGAAGCGGTCACAGTTCTCTTGACCTGATTGGTGTTTAGCGGCTGTGTTATGTAGCCTTGTGTTATGTAGCCTTGATTCAAGACATGTAATGCTTGAAGTTGAAGGCCTGTGGGGTTGATAATACCAGCAGACAAGTAGTACACACAGATAAGTTATCATGATTATTTCAGAACATAATTTAGAAAGACCAGATGTTAAATAATTTATCTCTCATCTTTTTTCAACCAAGGTCTCAATATATCTAAGCGTTTACCTGCACTTATGCGTGGTATTTACGTTAATGGATATCTTATATTCTACATATAAATAATCTGTAAATGTGAGTGATGGGAATGTCCAAACTTTCTATTCCATTTCAAGTGCACTTTTACTTCTCACTTTAGATTCAATATTGAAAAATAAAGATTAAGTATGGATTAAATATGGATATAGTAATGATTGGGATTTGAGTTTTAGGTAATTCAGTTTGACTTGACAGATTTACCAAATCATGGATCCATTTTTGCATACCAAAGTACATATTCAAATGCGAGTTCTTGCACCCCTATAATTATTTATGTGCCCATCCTTGATTGACAGGTCATGCTATTATAGTGGGTGTGATTGACAGTTGTGTGATTGTTAATGCTACTATAGTGGGATTGTAGTGTTTTGAGCCAGGCTGTAGCAAATATGAAGGACTGTGAGGTGATTAGACAGTTGCAAGAAATGGTTATGCATATCAACTACCTGGGGTAGTATTCGTCAGATTGACAACAGACATGCCATGTTTGGAGGTCTGTTACAAGGCTAGGCCAGTGCAGCTAAGATACCATATAACATCTTGAATGTCTGTTTTCAGATAAGTTTCCGCCAAGTGACAGGCAAATGGCAGATGCATTGAACAACTACTTCAGGTTTTAAAACTTCTGCCATTTTTATTTCGGTTTCTACTGTGCATCATTTTGGCTTGAAGTACGACAGACTGTGTGTCATCATTAGACTGATGTATTTAGGAACCAGACGTTTGTATGATTGTAGCAACTGCACATATTTTACAAAGGGCCACCTGCATTGACTGAACTGCTGGCCAATTAAGTAATTAATTATTGATCCACTGCATGTGTTTATTTATGTCTTTGTGTTATATAACCTTTCTTCGATCCTGTCTGCGTTAGCCCAAGTGTAACGTTTCTTTGATCTGTGTCCTTGATACAGTATATTGATAATTGAAACAAATGTGCGCTGTATTACCAAACGATGATAAGCAAGTGGCAAGAGACGTGGTTACTGATAAATTCCCACCACATCCCTAAATGTTGATGAGTATTTTCAGATACTTGTATTCTCTGTGCACTGGCTAATGCTTAATTATGTGCTGCATTCCTATTTTGTCAGCCCAAAATACTTATCTCCCACACAGTTATTTAGTACTTTTATGCATGTACTAACATAATAAGTGAAGGATTGCTTACTTGCTAAATTATGAAAGGCATACTATTACTATTGAACGTAACTTTCAGAGATACTTCTGACACTTCTTTCTGCTTTGCTCATTAGCATTTACTAGAAGCAATTAGACAGCTGATGAAGGCTGTTTTCAGGAAATGTTCTGCATTGTCTTTGACTTGAACTTATAAGTTTTAAATTGTTGAGTTGCTGGAAGTACGTCATTGTTGAGGTCTTATATTGTAATTGCATCCAAAGACTTCTTCTATAGTGCTACGTCTCCATCATTCCACGTGAAATCCAAACAGTGCCTGACGTTACCATCTCCAAATCTGCAGACAAGAGATTACAGCTTCTGATATATAGCATACATATATACATACATACATATATACATATATATATTGTAGTTTGACAACACGAATCACTAGCTCATATCGTCGCTGTCACACTAGTAATTTCAAATCAAAGGCAGCACTCAAAACGCTAAGCCAGCGATGCCCAGATGTTAATAAAGTGGACATAAGTGGATTTATGACTCTTCTGCTCTAGTAAATTCTAAAAACGCCTCCTGCAGTAGTTTTCAGGACAACATAACTTTACCTGGAGATGCCTGGGAACTATCATGTTGCAACCAGTCACCTCAGCTTAAGAGTTCTCTTTTCAAATTGCTTATCCACCATAGGGAACTGTCACGTTGAACTGATCTCCTGGATACTGACCTGATTACTGCACAACAAGCATCTGTTGTGCATTAGATACCAGAATGACAGAAGTTACTAATTAAAAATATTAATAATGACTGGTCATCCAGTAAGGTTTCAATTTTCAATGATGCTTTAATTCTGGATTCTGAGCCTTTTCTTTGAATTTCTTGAACCTCAGTTTGTTCTTGTTTTTATTTATTTTTGAACAGCAAACAATTGGAAGAGTAATTTGAGGGATTTTTGTTGTGCTAGGGAACTGTTTTTACTGCCAGCGAGTATCACGCAAGACGACAAATTCCGCCGCTTGTTTCGTGAACTGATGAGACGACCAGACACAGTACCTGCATCCGCCTCCTTATCCACGTCTCTGTCAGTGGCATTGTCTGTGACAAAGGCGGAGGTATGCCTGTCAGCACCTTCGTCCCCACATTCAGTGTCTCCTTTGTCGCAGCTTTCCAAGACCAACACAAGTGAGTAAACAACTTTACGTCATCAAGAACAAGGATTTTTAGATCTGGCACATGTCGGGTTAATGTGAAATATAAAAGCAAATTGATAATTATTAATTTCTACCAAATGCAATCTCTGAGGGAGTAAACAGGTCAAACTTAATGCTGGACTACTGTAATTGCATCCAAGACTCATTGCCATGATGGGACATTGTGACCATGTCAGTCTTGCACTGCAGACTCCTGTGCATCATCACTTGTGAGCAGTTGCGTATTTGTTGGGCTTTTCCGATCAGATTTCTTTGGGAATTAGAACACACACTGACTGTACATGGTCGTTTACCCAATATCAGCTGCTTCAAGCTCCTGTAACCAATTCCTTCAAACTTTCCACTTCAAAGTAAAATATCACTTCTTTTGGTATTTGCAATGTTCTGAGTTTGTGTTAATGGTAGTATTCATGACTTAGTTAGCTTAGTTAATTAGCAACATCAAAAGTTTGGAATATTATACAGAGCTATGACAGCTGTTTCACTTTTCATGCCATATCTGTTAGTGTAATGTATTTCAGAGCTACCACCGAGGAGACTTGAGTTCAGCAGATTTAGCATGTTTAGCAAATAATTTGTGAATGGTTTCCAATTTTGGTCTGAAAAGTATTCGTACTATTCCCTCATTTCCTAACCACTACTTGTATAAACTCTGATTCCTTCACAGTTTAAAGCTTGTTTAAGAAAGCTGAGTACTAGTTTCAGATGAGGTTCAGGTCCCTTTCCCTAACACACGAGTTAAGTGTCCCTCTTCCTAACCCAGGAGAGGTAAGCGTCCCTCTTCCTAACCCATGAGAGTTAAGTGTCCCTCTTCCTAACCCATGAGAGTTAAGTGTCCCTCTTCCTAACACACGAGAGTTAAGTGTCCCTCTTCCTAACCCATGAGAGTTAAGCGTCCCTCTTCCTAACCCATGAGAGTTAAGCGTCCCTCTTCCTAACCCATGAGAGTTAAGTGTCCCTCTTCCTAACCCACGAGAGTTAAGTGTCCCTCTTCCTAACCCATGAGAGTTAAGTGTCCCTCTTCCTAACCCATGAGAGTTAGGTGTCCCTCTTCCTAACCCATGAGAGTTAAGCATCGCTCTTCCTAACCCATGAGAGTTAAGTGTCCCTCTTCCTAACCCATGAGAGTTAAGTGTCCCTCTTCCTAACCCATGAGAGTTAGGCACAGTTTAACTGCCTATACGTGAAAATTCAATGGATTATATTTCGTTTCAGAATCATCGAGTGATTGTTTCACTAAATTTGTTGTTGCAGTAACAACGTCACAATTGACTGCAACTTCTGCACAGTCCAGGTAGCGTTAATATTATACACACATACATATATATATATATTTGTAAATTTCCAGTTTTGCCAAAGTCGGAATTAAAATCTCAAAATTATATCTCTTGGTGTAATTAAAATTATGGATCTAATTATAGAAACCTTATAAAGTGCAGAACCACTTACCGGTACATGCGATCATCAAAAGGCAAAACTACGGCAGCCACATGTTAATGGACCGTGGGTTAAGAGGGCTATTGTGAGCTTGATTTGGCAAGAGGTGCAAGAGCAGTGTGTATGCATTTGTGTATCTGAACATTTGTATTGTTATTTGTGTTTGTTGTCAGTCGTTCCAACCACTTGTTGGAAAGCACAACAGGCAGTCAGTCTTCATCTCAGAGCCATTTGACATCATCACGAAGTTCCCCATTCTTGTCGTCTCAAGGTAACCGAAGCCGTCACAATTCATCGCAGGGCTACAACTCAATCGCAGCTTGGCTGAAGGAAATTCGGCTGCACAAGTACACTGATAAGCTGGCCAAGTACACCTGGGAAGAGGTGAGCTTTCCAGATTAAATACTTACTGAAGGTGTATCTCTTCCAGAAGCTCTGTTTCTGGACAGACTGACCTGTAAACTGATGTGCTCTTATTTGATGTTTTGCTTGGTTCTGCGGTAGTCATTGCAGTAGAGTAGGTCAAAGTCTTGTGTACAAAATTCCAGGCAGCCTGAAAGATAAAAGTCTCCAAAACATAGATTCAACTGCAAAGTTATTACACTGTAACAAGACTAGTCAAGCACACACTGAAATTACAACATTATATGTCCAACTTAGATTAGAATGGGAATGGCTTATCATTTCTCACTGCCACTTGCTAGGAGTCAACTAATATGTTAGAGCTGTTAAAACTTAGTTATGATAAAGTAATACAGGTAGAAGATTTAATAGTTCATTAGTCAAGTGTTTACATGGTACAGTTTAAAATAATTTGCAAGAATTAATTAATGTATTCTGTTGAAGCAGCGTGTAAGATGAAATATTGGTCATAGGATGAAGAATCAACTGACATTTGGTCAACCTAAGTAACAGAGTTGATGACTGTGGAATATTGAATCTGAATCAGTCAATATGAATATTTTAATTAATGAAGAAATTGGTAAGAAGATATTTCATTTTTCTGTTTGTAGCTGTTCTGTCTGTCAGAAGCTGATTTGCAGAAAGAGGGCTTTACAAGTGGCGCCTGTAAGAAATTTGCCAATGAAATCCATACTCTCAGGTGAGTTGCATTTAAGACATTTTAGGCTAAGTCTGAATATGAACACATTTTATTCAATCGTTTTCTTCCAACTAAAATCTCTACAGCTTACAGTGTTGATAATAGTCTTGCTAGAATCAATGAAAACCACTGTCACCTCTTAGACAAAAGGTCCCTGTGGCATATCCATGACCACCAGACAGAGAGGATAGTAGTATCCCTAATGGCATTTAGCATTTAAGTAATTACACGTTACTTGATGTTATAGAAGTTCCCTTTATATTATATCACTAGTAGGAAATGTATCGATGATGATGTAGCTTGTGTCAGAGTCATGTGGAGCAACAACTCATTACAGACCGAGTTAGTGTTTAAGGCAGAGACTGTACTGAAATTAATATTTACCATATTTACTTGTCAAAGTCTGCATATGCTGCAAACAATGTTGTGGAAATTGTAATGATATGAATTTAACAATGAAATAATATGAACCATTGAACCCTCAAAAAATTGTGCAGTAACTAAAAATGATTGTGAGTGGTATCCTCAAAAGTCATGCACGATGCAAACACACATAGCTTAGAAGGAACATTGTTTCATTTATAATTCTTGTGTCTGATTTATTCCAGGTCCAAGCCTGGGAACAATATGGAGTTCCTGTTTGAATCCACAAGCACTAGTCGACCACGCAACCTCTCAGATGTCAATTCTCCAAGCCACCCAGCTGCACCACTTGCTGCTCTGATAGCCAAGTCGGTGCCTGGCGTGTCCTCTCCTGGCAGCATAGACAGTTCCTGCTCGGAGTATTCCACCCCACCGGGCAGTCCAGAGCCACGCCAGTCATCTAGCAGCAAACCGAGGAGCAGAGCCAACACTGGCAGTCAACAGCAGAGCCAGTTTAGTCCTGCAGGCAATGATTCTAGCCAAGGAGGTGAGACAGATGATGTTTTTAGCTTAATATTATATTATATTGTATTGTATTTGATCATTTATAAAGCACTTCTCACAGCATAAGCCTTTCAGAAGCGCTCCCAGTGCGAGGTACCTCGAGAGAAAAGGAAGGTTTTAAGGTGAGAAAAGAGGTAGAGATGCCACCAGAGAAGATGGTAGAGCGTAGAGAAGGGGGAAGTTTTACATTTATTTTCTGTGTAATATGTAGCAGAAAGTCTGAATGGCCTGCTAGGTAGATGGTGGCAAGGTTAGCTGGTGTCTTCACTGATTCCTGGTTCTCTGAAAACTATTTATCTGTGATTTGACTTAAATTTATGTTTCAGTTATCAGATTGGACTGAGCGTCGCAGTTGATAGTTTTGACTCGAATCTGAGACTGTTTTCTAAAAGCGTTTCTTTTTCTATTTCAGTTAAAGAAAAGGAGAAGATCTTTGTTCCAAGTGGTGTTCCTTCTCTGACAACTCTTATGTCTTCGCCACTGGATGTGGTGTCAGGTGGTGGCAGCGGTGCTTCTGGGACACCAGACATTCCCGTCATGCGGAGCATGTCTTTGGAATCGTCTCTGGCCCAGAAATGCTCATCTGAGTCCTTTGGTGGTCAGCGTCTCCTCTCAGTGGAAACTCAGAATGTCATTGCACAACCTGATGAGCCGTTGGATGTTGCCAGCGTCAACGATCATTTTGTTTATGCTGATATGACTGTAGTGCGTGAGTCCCAGGCCTCTCCACTACCTACAGATCCAAGCCAAAGTGCTGTCGACTTTTCAAAGATTCACGTCACTCATGGAATGACTGCCCTAACACACTGTCCAGTCAGTCCGGGGCAGCCGTGGTCACCAAGAGCCGTTCCTGTTCGACCGTTCATGGCTCCACCTGTCGGTGGGACAGACGTGCCCATGTTGGGTCCTCGACTGCACACAGAGGGCACGACGATCACCAGGAAGCAGTCTGATGTCGCAGCATGTGATTATTATGACGAGGTTACCTCTGGGTTGAATCCCAGGATGCCCGGCCCACCTTCTCTCGATTCACTGGCCCTTGGCCTAACGCCATTGCCCATACCATCCGATGCCGTGCTTGTCCGGCCGCGGGTGCCTGTGGGACTGCCACCCGTTGCTCGTATCCCGGCCATAGTCTCTGCAATGCCACCGCGTTTACATGAGGTGGCTGTGGTGACGTCAGGCATCGCTCCTCTTGGTGATACGGTTAACACCACCAGCAACAGTCCTTTCATCGGCAACCCTGGCCCTCGCGTCCCTCTTCAACCACCGCCACCCATCATCTATCCTCCTATTGGCCCTGTTTCCCCATCACCATTTCATCCTCCAATTCCCATTCTCCCAACTCCAAATAACTTCCTTCCACCGCCTCCTCCTCAACCAAGCGATGTAGCAGATATGGCCAATCAGTCGGCCGTGGCTGTCTTACCACCGCCTGCATTCTCTGTCGACCCTGCTGCACCGGTCGACTCTAGGTCACTTGATTCATCCAACGTGCCTCCTGGCATGGCTACCTTCATGCCTGGGTTCTTTGGTCTGCAGTCGCACCTTCCTGCACCTCCCAGCAATGTCCCAATGATGCATGCTGGGCTGTCGTACTCTGTCACTGTGACGTCGTCTGGTGCAAACCCCGTGTCTCTAGCGTCAAACGTGACGTCTTTCCCAGCCGATGACTCCATATCAGACGACATTGGGTCCGTCTGTCATCAG
Source organism: Aporrectodea caliginosa (assembly GCA_020284085.1). Lineage (NCBI taxonomy): Eukaryota > Metazoa > Annelida > Clitellata > Crassiclitellata > Lumbricidae > Aporrectodea > Aporrectodea caliginosa. The sequence goes on along the minus strand of JACEVL010000415.1, from coordinate 3,132,400 downwards.
TGTGGACAGTGGCGGCCTAATGCGATCATCTATCCCAACATGTGGCCGGTCGAGTTTCCGCAGTCGGCTTGCTTTTCGGTCGGAGCCAACAACCTTGTGACGCCGCAGCATGGTTCTCCACCATTCCGGCCACTGTGTGGCACCCAGGTTCCATTCCGACTGCCAAACGGTATCAGCCCAGAGCTACACTATCAGGCGGCTTGTAGCTATTCGATCACAGGAACCCGGCCAATGCATCATGCAGCGGTACGACCAGTCTGTGCTGGGCCAGTGCCACATTACTTATTTCGATGTCGAGCTACTGCTCCTCCAGTGCCACCATTGACTTGTTCAAACTGTGGTGCCTCTGGTCACTCACATTTGGAGTGCAAAGAGCAGACAATAGAATCAGTTCTTGGATCAGGTACGTTCTTTTCCTTCTAATGCTCTGTACTTTTTGCTACCAGTGCCTTTTTTGGTACTTGTCTTATTTGTTTACACTGTGAATGGGTTATGCTTCAATGATGAATGGTCTTTTAGTAAAGATTGCTGTCCAGTTTTTTCATGAATTATCTGGAATTTTATCGTTAAGTGCCTGTTCAGAAGCCGTTGAAAGATTTTCATATGCCTCATTCTACCATTGAGGTCAATTCATGTGAATAATAATATTTAATAAAACTTCTTTTCAACAACATTTCTGACATCTTGAGAAGATGCTCCTGGCAACGATTTTACTGTGTGTCATGGCTGGGATGTTGCCAGTTTCTGTCATCAAGTGATGTGGTCTGTGTTGCCCAACCCCATCATTTTACATCTACTAAAGTAAAGTAAGGTGAGGTAAGTCATTTTCTCAAGTATGTGTTGGGACTACAAAAGTTCAGTCTGGTAGCCTAAGTGTTTTTTTAGGTAGAGGGCACTGCAAATCGTGGAATTTACCTGTGTATGTTTTCCTGTCACTCTGTGTACCAGGCTGTCTTTGACCTGTCTCTTCATGTCTCTCCACCTCTGTCTCTTTATTTCTTTGGCTGTCTGTGTGGCTTTTTCGCTTTTTGTCTTTTCTGTTTTCTCTATGTTTCGCTTCCTGTTCTTCTCTTTCTCCTGCCATCTTTATGTCCGTCTGTTTCTCTCATGTTGCTGCACTTTTAAACTCAGATCAGCTTAGCAAGGTAATATGTTACAGTGCTCACAGCTCCTTATTTGATTGGTACTAATTGCTGTGTTTTAGGTCAGTTTCACCTGGGTCTTATCCCCAAAACAGAAACTGGTTGATGTCATGCTGATCGGCCGGCCGTCTGACCGACCGACCGATCCATCGATCTCTTCATCCATCCAGGCAACAAGTGGTCGTCATTAGGCATTTCATATGTGATAGTCTCTTTAAAACTTCAGACTGGATGCAGTCGACAGAAAAGAAATGCCAAGAACTGGGATTTTCAGTCACTTCAGCAAGTTTCCTGCCAGCACGATTTAGCATCACGGTGGGGGCGCTCTGCCTCCGAATTGAGAGGTATCAGCTGAGTGGACGTAGAAAAGGTGTGCCGGGGAATGTAGAGCTGTTCAACAGACAGGTCCTAGCAGAGATGGGTTCTTCTGACACTTCGGATGAAGTTAAATGATGTAATTTTTTAATCATACCACAGATGAGTTCATGTGTGCAGATCGTCCCATCTTGGCCTAATTCCTGACTTTTAGGTCATTGACTTTGGAGTATTTCCTGGAATTTACTTGACTTTAGGAGCTTAAGCAAGAGGTGCATGATTATCAAAGTATTTACTTTGGTCTGGAAGTGTAATACAAATTCTGTCACTTATTTACTAACGCTCTGGCACAGCCATCATCTGTTTAAGGCCTGTTATTTGTGTTTGTGTGTTGATACTGAAAAGTATTTGTGTGCTATTTATAAGTATATATTTACACATGTACAAGTATATGTGTATGCTTGATCATTGTTTACAGTGAAGGCTTTATGCGGTGATGAATTGAAGCTTTGTGAAGGATATAGAAGTCAATTTGGCTTGTAGAATTACATATAGTAAGGCGGTATCAGCTGGTCATTCATGCTTTTATAGGTTTCACTCTAAGGGAGCAGGTCTTGGGTGTCTTAGTCTGAGAGGTTGGAACACTTCTTTAAGGCTCTATCTTGTCTCTAATTAAATCCATGGTTTGACAGAAATTTCAGTTCTGCAAAGTTCCTCATGCACTGACTTGAAGAATGGAAGAGGATTTGTTTGACGTTCATAAAACCAGTAAATAATGTGAGAAAATTAGATACACTTTCATGTAATAATATATGCATGTGACATTGTGGGATGATTCGTTGAGTTCTTTTATCATAGTTTCAGTCTACCCTCAGGTGGCCAGTATATGTAGGGTCCTAGAGCAAGTCCTTGGTGCACAATAGGTCAGCACCCACCGTCAATAACTACTTAAATTATAACCATAGTTGTATTTATCGTATGATTTTAATTCAAAGTGGCACGCGTTTTCATACTTTTCTATTCCATTTTCACACCATGCAGCCTCAAAGAAGATAATTTTCTGCAGCTTCTTGCTGGTTCCCTGAAAATATCTGCAGCTTCTTGCTGGTTCCCTGAAAATTCTTTATTTACAGTCCACTTGAAGTTCTCCTTCAATCTTTTTTAACAACAAGGCTTATTTGGCCACGCTAAGTGTTGCCTGCTAGCGTGTATCAGTCAGTCTATTCCCGAATGACGATATGTTTAAGTTTGTGACTGAAGACAATTGGTTTCACATGCATAAGTACTTCTGTACATTGTCTTAATCTTAGTAAAAGCAGAGTGAAAACTTGGAACCTTTTGGAGACAGAAATTTGTTAAATTAAGGAATTGTATTTTTGTTTTTAAAATGTTGTGACACTGAGGTCCAGATAACTCCATTTGAATGTTGTCAGAAGATGTGCGATTTCAACCGCTAATGGTGCAGGAAAGATATGGAACTGGAGTGAAGTGCCTTAAAGTCCGGAAACCTTTTGTCAGACTGTTTTTGTATTTCCGTAGGATGTCCTGCATTTTCCTTTTGAGAATGACGTTCTACTTTCTGGATAGATTGAAGATATTTAAAATGAGCAAACTTTTCAGAACTTTTTCGTTTTCCTTGGCTTGAATGTTATCATATACATTAGTGTAACAGTTTGCTTTCTGTTCTGTAAAGTTAAGATAAAGGTGTTTGAGTTTCCATCAGAAAGGCAAGATTAATGACATATTAAAACAGGATTGGGGAGTGTGGGAACATCATTGTTTTTTAATTTCTTGAAAGCTGTATCTTCCCTGAGGCTGAAAAACTGTTTAAAACAAGCCATATGCTCTCACTTTGCAAGGTCATGTAAGAATACACGACAAACCTAAGCCTGCATTGAACTTAAATAGCAAAAAGTTTCACATAAAGTTATTTATCACATAAAATGGTAGAATAAGTTTTGCTAAAACTTTTCATAGAAAAAAGAAAACATTAAAATATTAATTATTTTAACTGCAAGTTATGACAGATTGAAAATGATTTACAAAATGTTGTAAAATTCAGGCTGTTGGCCAAGAGTGTAAGCCTGCTGTTTTAGATTCTAGAGAGAGAAGGCAGCGTTTGGACCTGTGTCATTGGAATTAGTGATAGGGGTGTGCTGTATAGATGTGTGGAAGATTATGTACAGATTTTAGAATTACATTTTAGCAGGTATTTTATGTGCATGCTTGTGTGGATTATGTGTTGCTTTTCTCTATTTTGCAGTCTTCACATGGAAATCGTGGGCAGAGTGTGGTGTCGTAATTGGGGAATTCCTGATGGAGTGGAATTTTTAAGTGGAATTGTTAAGTGGGAAGTTGTTTTGGTATAGTCATCATGCAGTTAATTGTGATTTCTGCTATGGCAAAGTTGTACAGCAATGGTAACCAGTATATTTTAACACTTTAACAATGAGAATGTACTAAAAGCGACTGGGAAACCAATGCAGCTCGTCTTTAAAGTGTTAAGAGAGATTGTGGCCTTCATCTGTGGTATGAGTAACCGTTAATTGATAGATTTAAGGAATGAGAATTGAACATTTAAAGTTCTGCTGTGGGTGGGACAGTTACAGAGGTACCTAACTTTTGGCTTACATATGGTATTTCCTTCAAAGATTCAGGTAATTCTGTACAGTTTATATTTTTGTGCCAATCTCATGTGATTTTCTATAACATACAGTATGGTTTGTATGTTTTCAAATTGTCACTGACTGGAAAGGAAAAGGATAAACAAGAAAGGCATCTTACATATTCTGGTTACAGTTTGTTTAAAGCTGCATGTCAGAATTTGTCTTTTCAGTTACAAATGCCAAAACAGTTTTGTCTTTGTGCCATTTGGAGTTACGCTTGTAACTTTTGTGTGGCTAGACTTGTGGAAATATCTAGTCACTTTTGTAGGCATTTTGGGCTCATAAGGTGTGCGTAATTTGTACTTGTTAACTCAAGTATTTCTGGCTGTATTCAAGTTGATTTATGGTTGCTTGTGTAAGTAGGATAACTGTAATTATGCATATAATCACTAAAGTATATTTGTTGCATATCTTGTTTTGCAGGAATTTTGTGATGTTTTAATGTAGTCTCCAAAGAAGCAATGAAAGAAGGAATTCTGAAACTGTTACTTGACCCAGTCTGCTGTATTTAATTTTACAGAATCTTTGAATCCAGTTATATAGGTTGGTTGGTCAGAGGCTGAATCTGGGGTAGTCTATCTAGATATGCTTATGGAGTTAACATTTAGGTAAATTAAATCACCTATTGAACCTCTAAAAGACGAGTGTTCAGACATACACTGTAGCAGTGTACGGAAGGGTTACATATCTTGCCAAAAGTTGTACGGCACCATTGCCTCGGCTGTTTACAGCACGATTTCAATCATCTGTCTCAGTATAGCAGCAACAGTATATTATTATTAATGCAGTAAAGTTTGCATGCGTTGTATGTAGTTTTAGGTTGAGTTTTGAAAAAGACTGTGGAATTTGACTGGTGCATTGTAGTTTTCTCGATTTATTGCTAACGACTACCGTAGATTTTAATTGAATGAGTGGCCTAAGCATTAGTAAAGGCAAGCACTTATTTAGAACTTGAAACAAAATTTTGATGAATTGTTTTTGAGAACAAGTTGGCTCTTCTTTGTATCTTTCCCATTTCTTTCTCATTTTTACTACTACCTCATCTACACATATAATGAATTGCATTCTTTAAATTCTGGCAATCAATCAAACAAGCCAGTCCTTGTGCCTACTAAAATTTCCTTCACTGCACGTGTACTGGATCTGTCTCATTTGTTGATGAATTGTGACATATAGACCCCAAACAAATTTCTTCAGGCATCATAGAAATGAATGGTGCGTGTGTGCCATGGATTCTGACACTGCTGTTGGCAGAGGAATCATCAAAATAAAAGCCCACTTGAATTACTGAAATGGAACCCCACTTGAAAGAAGCAGTGTGACAAGCGTTATCTGCAAGCCCCATGCTTTATGACCTAGGATAACAGGGACTTTGTGTATGTTACAGTAATCCACATTATTTGTGTTTATTATCATTATTATAATTGTGACTGTTGTTACTTCGTAAGTTAACAATTGAAAATAACTTATATTCATTAAAAATGTCTGTGCAGTGTGTTTCTTGTTTTGTTTTATGCTTACTCTTTAGTGACAGGTGGGCAGTATGTGCACGCTGAAATTACCATTTCACCATCACCTTTATTTTCAGTGCTGCACATAAGTTACTCTGTTTCGAATCAAGAATTGTTTGGGGCCTGTGGGAAAGGCTATTAGCCTGTTAGCCTAGTGACCTGTGCTGCAGTTAGAAGGTCCTACGAGACGCAATCTTATTGGATGATTTATGTAGCACTGATATTATAATGCGAAATTCATTGATGGACTAAGATTGTAATCTGCTGGAGAAGTCCTGTTGGACTCCAGTGGGCCTTGGAAATTGAAAGTTAGCAACAATGGTTAAGCATGTTGAAATAGATATCTCTTAAGTTAAACCTAATTACCTGACATTGACCACCGTTTGCAATTTTCCAATTCTCCTTTCCTACACCAATCTTGCAGCTCGCCCGCCATCATCTGCCTCATTCCTCTATTTGCTCTCAAGAATTCTTACCCTGATCCATCCACTCATATGCCGTCCAATCTATAGTCGTAAATGAAACCTGCCTTGTATGCCCTGCCAGCATGTCTAGTTGTCTACTGGCAAGAGCATTTTGTTCTCTGCTTGACATCTTCGAATAAGTCCTTCTGACTCGACGCAGCACCCGTGAATAATGTGGTGTCCTGCACTCAGTGTTGGGTATTTCTGAGTTAACTCAGATGCCTGCGTCTTGAAATCTGTGAAACAGGAGATCGTCAAAAGTTGCAGATGACTGGCTATGTTCACCCCTCAAAAAAAAATACTGAACACACCAATTGTACCAAAAATCCATATAACTGAGCAACCCTTAACACATCCAAATTCATTGTCATGGTCTTCTGTGAGAAATTTGCAAGTTGTAAGAGCTGTTATCTGTAGGCTAAAATCACCTACCTCCACAGCAACCTTTCGAATTTTCCATTACAGTCCAGTGATCGACATTGTATGAAATAGCCAACGTGCCATTGGCCTATTTTGATATTTTCGTTCCCATCTAAAACTGGTGAGTCGAACACGTGACCTGTGCACTCAAACGATTACCAAACAATCGTCTGATGCATAATTATCAAACACACAGAATTGTAATAATTGACTCCAAATTTCTTTGTAAAGTTGTCTTTTCTCTCTTCCAAAGTAGGCTTACGTGCTGCTTTAAAGCTAGGCGCAGCGCACCAGCATCATGAACATACGAACACTGCTTCATGACCAGAGCTTCTAAGTGAAGATCCAATTTCTGATTGCCACTTGCCAGAAGATCAAAAAGAGAAGGACGCAGTGGAGTTGTTAAAGTGGATTTCGTTTAGAACGAGGTAGCTTGAAGGCGGAAAAGTAAATGAACCACAGTTGGGATGGAGAGCAGTTATCCAATGGCTCCACCGCTCCAGGCCTATAGTCGATTCATCTGTGGAACCCTGAACCTAGCTTAATCTATATCTTAGAAAATTGCTGGTAAAATTGCATGTTTGAATAAGACTGTTCTTCCGAACTGGATGTGTTAGTGGAGAAAAACGCTGAGTCTGTAATAATTTTTGATGGACCTCCGATAGAATCGTGTAATATTCGTAAATACGAGTTTACTGCGTGAAAGGAACGACGCATGAGCGCACGCGCAGTGGTAACCGGAAGTGCGATACCAATACAAGTTTATGTTTCGTTTAATTCGGTTCTGATAATAAAAGTCAATAAAACGCACCAAATATAACTATGTAAAAATTGCATTTACTAACTTTTTGACTCTCAGATTATGCGGTTAGAGATTACCAAAAATGGAGTTGCTTTACATCAGTCGTTAGTTGTTGCGATGACCTTTCATTAGACCACTTAGCACTTGTGTTGTTTACTCTGGTCCGTCTGTAGGGCTTTTTCCGAACTCCTACTTGACTGCTGTGAAAAATTTCAAGTTGGACGATTATCCTGAACTCTGAATATCATGGCTGCTGATGCGTTAACGCCAAAACCGTTGACCATAAACCGTAAGTTTGTCTATACGTTGTCTATACTTTAAATCAAATAGAGGGTAAACGTGTAGTTTAGCGCCGTAAATTATTCGCCCGTTGTAGCATTATTATTTATGCGTAGTGCTTCTGCGGTGGAAGATTCCGCCACGCAATGCATGAAGAAATTACTTCGGCGGCGGAAATTTTTTCCTATTTTGGCAAGCTTATAGAATCGGGGGCTGAACTCTTCATATTATCCACAGCATATTGGCCACAACGATTCGTGTTATACACAGCATATTTAGGCTTGTTGCCATTGGCCGCAACAAAAGGGGCGCAGCGTCCTGATTGGCCGATTTAAATGGGACATGGAGTATAGATTATGGGCAAATCCTCAAACACTCCTTCTTTTAGTGGACATTCTGATGGATTGTACTTGATAAATCTTGTTGAAATTAATCTGTTTAAAATTAACAACATCTGCAAAAATAAACTTGGCATTCTACAGTACGTAGGCTACGTGTATATTCCAGGTTAACCAATGACAGTTTCGTCATTAGAAAACATGCAAACATGACAGTTTAACATTGACCCTAACCGACCCTCACGAGTCCTATGTGACTTCACCGGTAGCCCACCACTCGGTTTGTAAAATTTGTGTATTGTCATTTTGTTTTATTTTTACTTACTTACTAGATATTCCAGGTCAACCGATGACAGTTTCATCATTAGATACTCCAGGTCAACCAATGACAGTTTCGTCATTAGAAAACATGCAACCATAATCCTAACACTGACCCTAACTGACCCTCACGACATGTAAGAACGACGCTTAACCTCAACCTTAGGTTAGGTGTGGTGCGCTTGTCGTGTACACACGCCAGTGCGTTTGACTCCGATTTTGACTTACCAGGTTAGGGTTAGTTTCGTCATTAGAGGACAGATCCTGACCCTCGTGACGTGTAAAAACGACCTCGTGAGGGTCGGTTAACGACGCTTAACCTCAAACTAACCGACAATCCGACATGGACTATAAAACTTTACGTCGTTAGGGTCAGGGTTAGAGTTAATTTCGTCATCAGAAGACAGATAAGCACGACGAGGGTTACGGTTAGTGTGGTCATTGTCATTACAAGACAGATTCATTGTCATTGTCAAGAACAAGACAGATAATAAACATGACATAATGCATGAGAGAATGAGGTGACACGAGAAGAACTGGGACAGAAGGAAACGGTAGTGGAAAGAATAAAGAAACGAAGACTTATATGGTATGGACATGTGATCAGGATGGAAAACGGAAGAATGCCGGCAAAGGCGCTGCACGGAGAGGTGGAGGGAACGAGGAGCAGAGGACGTCAGAAGAAAAGATGGATAGATAACGTACTGGAGGACATAGAAGACAGAGGATGGGACTTAAGAAGGGCAATAGAACTCGCAAGAGACCGACCGAAATGGAGAAGTTTTGTTAGAGCCTCATCGTCAGCGAATACTTGACGGAGGAGAAAGAAAGAAGAGAAAGAATGCATCATTATGAAATAGTTCCCTCTATGAATATATATTTAGGTAAAGCGAAATCTAAGCTTGGCCGTTGTGTTGCGGCCAATGGAAACATGCCTAAATATGTGTATAAGACGAATCGCTTTAGCCAATGCAAGAGTTCAGACCCCGATTCTATAAGCTTGCCCATATTTTATCTAATAATGACTCTGACCCTAAATGACAGTCACAACGCCTAAAAAACCTGACCCTCACGAGGCCTAACCTGACCCTAACCGACCCTCACAAGGCCTAGCCTGACCCTAACCGACCCTCACGAGGCCTAACCGACCCTCACGAGGCCTAACCTGACCCTAACCGACCCTCACAATGCCAATTTATAGGAAGTAACGCATTTTGAAGAATGTGCATGCGCTGAAGGTTGTGCATTCGCAAAGCTCTTCCCCCGTCGAAAATGGTAATTCTTTAATTTTCCGCTGCAAAAGATTTATCCTATTATTTTTCATCAGTCCAACTTCTACTTTGGTAAGAATCCTTTTCATCAATCCAGCTTGTATTTCGGCCAGAATTCATTTCATCAGTCGAGCTTCTATTTAAGCAACAATTATTTTTCGTCAATCCAGGTTCTATTTAAGGAAAACTTATTTTCATATTTCCGACTTCTATTTAGCAAGAATTCTTTTGTCAATCCAACTTGTATTCGATCAATACTGAAACCCATGCAATGGCGAATAATTTACGACACTAAACTATGTTTACCAAATAGAGATAACAAACTAAGTAGCCTTGTATTTGCATCTGACATACTAACATGCATTAAATCGGTTAGAACGATTGCATACATATTTAAAATAGACCCTAAGATGAGCAAATAACATGGCCACATGCACAACAAACTATAACTAAAGACATATTAGCAAACCAATTAGGTTGGTCTTGACATGGCACTACATAAATGTTCATTACAATTAATTACTTGTAAAATATCGTTTTAGTGTCTCATATTGTTCACAAATTACAACACAACTGTTTCAGCATCTCAAATTAATTTCAAAGTTTACTTTAGTTGCGAGTTGCTACGGTTGTACTGATGCTGCCTATTTATTGCCTTGTTCCTTGAAATATTTCAAAATACTAACTGGTTTAGCTTTTGACAATTTACTCTGCTAATAATACAGTGAGTACAGTATAACTGTGAATCTATTCATTAGCATTAATTTTGTTAATGCTTGGTGCTGGTGAAAATCACTAAAACGACCAATAATAAAATCTGCCAAAATGAAGTATTGCCAGTTGAAAAGACACACTTACATAGCCAAGTTATATTTGTGGCTAATTGGAAAATTACTGTCAACATTGATCACAAACCATACATGTTATGCAGATACTTCATGTAGGGCAAGATTGTCTGTCTGATGAATAATTGGACTCATTGTATTCTAACCTTAATATTAAAGAAACGTCTTATGAAAACATTTGCTCATTTGAGTTGTGCTCAAATTGTTTACTTGCTGATTTAAATGGCTCCATTGAGTGGTCTTCTGTAATATTCTACATAGATATCTCAGCATCACTCTAAATCCAGATTCCAGAACTATATGCGCCCGAGTGTTTGGGTTAGTGAAGGCAGTCAAGGTCTGGTGTTATTACTTAGTTATGCTGTAATAGTGCTATATAAATGCTCTGAATGAATGATTACAGATTGTTAGTTATACATCAGCTGATGGCGTTACAATCTTTTGTAAATTATAATGTTAACCGCTAGCTTTTCTATACTATAGTATACAGCTGACAGTTATCTACTTGTCCAAGTCAACAGTAGAGAACTGTTATTGCCATCAATACCTGGAATTGTGCTTGCCATTGTGTCTAGTTCCGTGCTAACCATATTAATAATTAATGTACAATGATATTCTGTACACATAGCTCAGTGGGTTTGTTTTCAGGTGTGCATGTTGAAGTACATTCTGTGATCATAGTCCACTAAGTGGCATTTGACATTGACTTGCATAGGCATTTGTCCATGCATGATTAGGTCATGAGTATGCCATATGCAGCCTAGCATACCATTCACTTGTTGTTTACCACAATGATGGTTGGATGACAGAGTCTCATGTCTCTGTTAAACTTTAGTCTGTTTTTCTGGAATAGTTCCTACAACACTTATCAGATCTTAACAGTTATTTTATTGGATCGTAAATTATTTAAATAGAAATCAGTGCTGCTTGCACACAGAACCTGGTTTAAGTAATCTCAGAAAGAATGCAGTGGGTTTTTTAATATGGCTTTCTTCAAACGTGTAGCATCACGAATTAAAAATGCTGAAGCGGGTAAGTAGTTGAGATCTTAAATGATGTTACAGGAAAGCGAAATAGTAAGTAAGTATATCCTTTATTGAACCAATTGCTAACCGCATTTTGGTGTACATTATGAAATATATAATCACAAGTTAATCATCCCAATAATGAATGTTTTGCATGCCAGACTGTCTGCAACAGGTAGAATTCTGTCCTGTTTACGTGGACGTAGCGCTTATACTACAGTTAATTGGGGGCATTAGGTCGTGTAGAACATGGCCTGGATCTGTACGAACAGCTACAAACATTCCAGCTTCTTATTGTGTCCTTTGGTTGTTTGATTGGTTGGTTATTTGATTGATTGACTGATGAATTGGGTACTGATTGATTGAATGTATAAATATCCAGTATAGGTGTGATATGGTGGCCGATTGATCGAGTGCCAAACTTTTATTAAGCTTTTGTTAAGTTTACTGTTTCGAGGTCTCCTTAATATGACAATTACTGCTTGTATAGACCAGATGCAAGTTCCTCACATGCAACTACGTAGTGCCGTGAATCAATGCTTCATCATTAGATAGCAATGCTATATAAATATTGAAATAGTAGCAGTATGAATCATGACCTATTCAACAAGATACCAGTTGGAGTGATGCCAGATCAGACCCATGTGAACCATTGAAGCGGAATGGAATAGCTGACGTGGGAATGGCAGCCTACATATTCTATTACAGATTGATCGTGAAGAATCAAACCAGTGAGAGGCATCCTGGCATGCCTCCTTCATGTTCTCGGAGTTACTGGATTTCAACTGGATATCTCGAAGGATTATGAATGTGGGCTGTGAACAGCGATTGAGATGCATTGTAATGATGGTACACATACCCTAGAAGTCATGAGATTAGATTAGATTAGGTTTAGTAGTAACGATGCTGTATCATAACACAGCTGATGATTAGATTCACCCTCCTTCCATATCCAGGCTTGAGACTGGCACTACCATTACTGGCAGTGGCAGAACTGATTGGATTTAGAGGAGTTGAAGTTGGGTATGGAAGAGATATTTCAAGTGTGATTTGGTGCACTGATCATGTTTACCAAGGGCACAAATGTCAACATGCCATTAATATCATATTGAATTGATTTTAATCTGAGAATTTCTATAGTGTGATGCTGTAATAATGTTTAAATCATCACTTAATGGTCACTGCCAAGTAAAATCGATGGGCATGCTACAGTTTGGTAATGTTTATATTAATCCCAAATTTGTAATTATAGTAAATTTGCTATGTAGTTTGTTTATATATGTCAAATTTGAGGAACCATATGAAAGTATTTTTTATAGAATTCGTTCATAATCAAAGTGATGTCAAACAGAGTCTCGCCATAACCAGTAAACCTGTCAACGTACATCCAGAGACCCTGGTACCCGCTAGTAGTGCTGCACTCTGGCTGTGAATGCAATAGCTGGAAGTTTCTAGGCATTATTTTTAAGCGTGAAGGTTGATCAGCTGAAGACTTGGGAAACCAGAATGCAGCTGTTGTCATCTCTGCCCATACAACAGCTGAACACAAGCTGGAATAACCACAGAATCACCAGTCACGGTGCTGGACGCTCAGTGACTTGAGCTAAATTGCTTCGAGCCATAAGGAGCCAGTTGTAGTTGAAGCGTGCATGACTCCGAGCCAAAAATGGCCAATTTGGCCATGGGCCACAGCAGAACCACCAATGGTTAAGCAGATCTGTTATGTTCATTTCAGAGATTCATTTAAGAGATTTATATAGCGCCCCTTCAAGATTATTTACTCAGAAGCGCTCCCGATCCAACCCCCGCTAAAGAGAAAACAGTCTTAAGGTTAGGGCTGTCAAAATATTAGAAAAACGCGGCCCGGGGGCCCGACCTCAGTTTCAGCGGGGGCCCGTCGGCCCGTCACTTAAAGAAAGCAAGAAATACTTGTGTTACCTTACAGTATACACAGCACATAAAATGGCGGCTGATAGCTTGCTAGTCGCTAAAAGTTATAATTCGCTAAATTACATGTAACTGCTAGTCCGCTAGATAATTAATAACTGATGCCCACATTTTATTCCCAAAGTTTAAAAGTTACCTGCAGTCTGCACTGACGTGATTAGACAGTTAAATGCACAAAACAATGGAATGATTCTAATAAACTACTAAATCTTTATTTCAAACGAAAGCAACAGCAATGGCGGTTTGGCGGTAAACAACGAGATCTCGCGTTAAGATCTAGACAGTCCAAGTAAGTCAGTAAGTAACCAATATTAATGGTAGTATTATTAACAAATTGCGCTAGGGCTTAAATTAAAAGTTAGTCACTCGTCGGCTTGCGGGTCAGCTACGGGCGGTAGGGCTGACGATAGGAAGCATGTTTCCCAATTTCTGTTCATAAGCCGAATGCAATAACAGCCAGTGTTTCACCAGACTCACCACCAATTCCCGATATAGCGATCTTTCTTCTTTGATTGACAGGCCTAATGGTCGCCGGCGGTCTGTCGCCGATACAGGGTAGCCTATACTGCGAAGGCGGCAGATTTGAAGAGGGGCACAAGGCTCTAGCAGCACATCATCCACTGGTCTGGTAATAGCAGTAATACCTCAACGCGCTGCAACGCTTGGCTGGTCTTAGTATAGCCAGCCGACAAGTAAACAGGTACGGGTGCCAAGTTGCCAACTACCCCCGCGCCGATGACTAATGCACCACTGTAGCTGGCCAACACATCTTCAAATCCACAGCGTTTTAGGCGACAGAAAGTCTGTATTTAAGCTTTTAAAATTTACTTAAAATAATATGCTGATTTGGACGGGTTTTCGGGCCTTGATTTAAGGGCCCAGGCCGGGCTCCTTCGAACAGGCCCCGAGGGCCCGGGGCCCGTTGACAGCCCTACTTAAGGTTAGAGAAAAATGGGGCCGCAATGGCTCTATGCATTAGGCGTAGATCCACAGGGAGCCCATTTCAGATTGAAAGGCCAGCAACAGAAAAGGCACGGCGCTGCATAATAGATGTCCATGACCGGGAACAAGAAGCCCAGCCTGCTTAGAGGAGCGTAGAGTACCACGGCGCTGGACGCTCAGGGTGGAGCAGCAGAGCTCCTGTAAGTAAACAGGGGCCACACCCGCGAGGCAGCGCCAGACCAAGGCAGAGATCCGGTAAGTGATCCGCTGCGGGATTATCTGCATGCTTGCCGTAGCACCAGAGCTTCTCATTTGAAAATAGAAGGCGATTTGAAAATCGATCGCGCTGGATTGAGTAGGTGATCGATTCGCGGTCAACCTCGAGACTTTTGTGTACAGCATATTTTATGTATTGTATTGGTATAGCTGTATATTATATGTTTGTCCATTAACTGCTAGTGTATAAGCAACACTTATTAACGGTCGATAAGCCTCCTCTGCTTGTCGATGCAATGTTGTATCGATCATAGCCTGAACTTTCACAAGTAATGTAAATTAGATAAATAAAATAATGGTCTGGCTCCAGGTTCCTCTTGGAGTCTAACTCATTCAGTGCGATCGATTTACCGATCGACCAGACCTTTGCTAGGCTTTGACCAAGGAGGTCGATCGATCGATCGCCTCAAATGAGAAGCTCTGCGTAGCACCTTTTAAGTAGCTGACAAAAGCACTGCCGCCTACATCCTGGATGATGTTAAATTCATTAAACAATTTATCAAGCAGATAACTAGCAGTCACCACTTGCAAGCTCCTGCTGATATGCATAGCCCAACTGATTGATTCCCATGCAGAGCTGATAATAAACACCATATTTGGAGATTTTTGATTACGTTACAATGAAGAAGAGCAGAAACAGCAAGTTAGCAAGACATGAGCCTCAGTACTAAGAAGTCCCTGGCAGATGGTAGAAGACGCTGCATCCAGGCATCCCTCTGCCAACGGGTCTGTGGAGGACGACATTTTTCAGAGCTGGTGGTTGTGTACCATCACCACAACAGAATGGTCAGTTCCAAACCACTGACTCCAGGGTTGGCAAGTTGTTGCCACCGCCGGTTATAACCGGTTATTGCCATGGCTATAACCGTCCCGGCAACAACCTCTTGGCAATAATGGCAACAACCTCTTGGCAAAAATGGCAACAACCTTTTGGCAAAAATAGAAACTATTAATTATTGTGGTAATAAAATATGGAATCTTCACAGTTAACTTCATTTTTTATTTCTTCTGGCTTGCAGAGTTGATTGATTTAAATATATCACGCTTTAAATCAATAAAGTTTTTCCAAATAAAAATCACGTCATTTAAATAACCATAAAATTTCTTCCTAATAAAAGACATTTACAAGTTTTACATCAAGTACAGTCAATATTGAATTGTGTAATTATGAATTAGAAATTTTGCCAAACCATTAGCTTCTATACACTACTAATAAATTACATAATACCAGGTAAGTATATAGAAAAGGCAATGACCTTGTTGACCTGAATATTATTACTGCAGCGCAAATGGCAGTTCATTTTGGAGTAGTTGAACTGTAGGTCAGAATTTTTTATCTTAATCTCATATAGTTGACTTTAACTACATTTATACTAAGGGGTAATATAGATTTACTACACTAGTTTTAATTTCCCACAAGAAACATTTATTATAACTATGCAGTCTGTGCAGTGAAATATGATTTTCATTTGCCTTGCCCTTACTTTGGAGAAAATGGGTAACAACTGGCAATAACCGGCCGGCAACAACTGGCAATAACCGGCAATAACCGGTTATTGCCACTGTCCCGGCAACAATAGGTTGTTGCCGGCATTAACCCAACCCTGACTGACTCTCTTGGCCTTTCCAAATGGAACTTGAAACTGTCCCGTCAGTACCCTGAAACCCTCTGCAATGGATGAGTCCATGGTGGTTTGGAGAGCTCATTTCAAAACACTCAGAAACAACTGTGAACGCCATGAATGCCTACTAGGTCAGTTTAAAGTCTGAACGAGCATAAATTATGGACCAGAGCTCTTGATAAAAATGACATGCTGTCTACAGATATTTCCTTCAAATCAAACAAGCAGAGCAAGCAAATTATGAGAAAGCACTTGATATCTGACCAGGATGCAGAAGGGCAATGAGTCAGTTCTGAGGATGAAGTTGAATAGCAAATAACACTTTGTAGCAACTCGAAATTGTGACTGAACTGTCACTATTTTTGCTTCATGGATTGCATGCATCCATCTTAAGGGTCTCTTGGAGTTGGAGGAATCGTAACAAATTCTCCTTTCATAGTTAATGGTAAATGCTGTTCAGACATTGTATTGCTGTTGTTACACCTTCAGGGCAGAGATCTATCGTTCATGACCTAAGAACATGTTTTCTGTGACTATATACACTGTTGCACAGTACCCCTAAAACAATAGATAATATCAAGGCCTTGCTATTAACTTCCATGCAAAAAATAATAATTACTAATAATTGTGTTAACAATAATTGCTAAGAATTATGTTAATACAGTGTGCTGATTGTTTCTGTTTTAGTGACTATGGATCCAAAGGTGAAAGGTGCTCCACCTGAGGTTTGTAGCTAATACAGTTAAAGCTTTAGGCGGAGACAGTGAGACATTTAGTGCTGTAAATGTACAAACATACATATAAAAATGTCAGGCACTTCTGATTTGGGTATTATTAATAAATTTATGGTGCATCTTGCAGAGAGCAGGTAGAAAATGGTTTAGGTACTGCAATATATTTTGTGTTGCAATATGTAGGACTGTAGGTCTTGCAATATATAAACTGTAAAGTGTTGTAATATATTTTGACTGTGTGGCCAAAATTGGCTGAGTGGCTAAAACTTGCCATGTGTGGACCGGTGTTATGCATCTTGAGATCTATAGTGGTTAATAAATACCTTTTGGTCATTTAGAGTTAAGCATGTTGTTTGCAATGAAATATGGAAGCAGGTTCCATACTTTGTTGAAGTATAGAACCTGCTGTATAACAATTTTTTAAGTGTGTGAACTAGGGTTGTTAAAATCGGGTTTTTTGGCAATCCGAATTTCGGTTTTAGAAATCCGATTTTAAACCGAATTTCGTTTTTTATTGGCCTTCATAGAACATTTAATATATTATTATATAACGCAAGTTATTTTATATGTTAGGTACCGTAACGTACGTTAATAAACACCTTCTTATCTGCCGGCTATATTTGATGAAAACAATCGTAAACACTAAAAGAAATGCATGAATTAATTCTTTCTGGCATTTCTTGAAATTTTCACTATGAAAATGATTTTTTTTTAAATTCGAATTTCGTTTTGTCAATAATGAAAACCGAATTTCGTTTTCAAAACCGAAATTCGGATTTCCGAATTTCGTTTAACATCCCTAGTGTGAACATTTCTGCAAATCCAAGGTGCCTCTACCAAGAGGAGAAATTTTTAATGGAATGAGTCAAGTCAACACTTATGGGTTTACAATTACGGACTGTATGGACACATTGAATTTTGCAAATATTTATGGATTTAGCTGTAAATTTATGAATGACTTGTGGCCATGACTTTCAGTGTTATTTGCTGTCTAATAGCGAAATTCTTGTGTGAAGTGATCTTGCTTACATTTATGCACCTGGGCTTTTAATGAGCCTCTCAGTAACCAGAGTGCTAGCTGAATATGCTGTAAATTCACTAAATGCTTACTCAGATTTTGAGCATGCACATCACTACAAGTGATGTAGTGACAGACAGACTTACTTACTTACTTACTTACTGACTGACTGACAATTATACCACTTATATCAGGACATGAAATTCAACACAGTATGCAAAGCTTTTTAATATCCCAAATGACAAGTTCACAGTGGACTCAGCTTCCCAGCCAAAATTGAAAGTGATCATTAGAATTGAGGCGGCATAGAAACCAAAGTCAGTGGGTGCTGTAGATTTGTTGATGAGATGTGGCTACTGTTGGTCACCAGCATAGTTCTAAGACAGTTTCACTGAATATTTATGAGGTTATGATCAGCTATGTTTGCTGAAATACGAGGATCCTGTTTCCTTTTACTCTGGATATAGCCAAGAAAAAGCAAACTTATTATCTATGGCCATGTTATTGCCGAATTTGAAGCTTTTCATATGATATATGAACTGTGTGGGTTTGTTTGCTTAGAGGCATTATAACATTTATGTTGTCAATAGTTAATGTAAAGAGGTTTGTGGTACTTTCAGACATCGAGTTGCATGTTATAAAAGGTTATGTTTCTTTAAAAGTTATCCTAGCATTCATAATTTTTATTTACTACTTGATCTTGTTTGTGTCTGAATTTTATAGCAGAACTTACACTTTGCTAAATATAAATTCTACACTCATCAAGTGCAAGAATACTTGTAATGTCTTTACAGTACTGCATATTGCATGCCATTGTATTCCAAAAATTCTTTTATAACTTTCATACACAAGTCAATCCTTTAAAAAGATGCACCCTTTGAAATTGATGCAAAATACTGTGACTTATAAAACAGGAAAATACAGAGAGAGAAAGAGTTTTATGCTTTTTGCTGAATTTATATTTGATTTGAGTTTTTCAACATTGTTTTAGGAGTTTGCAATTTTGCAGAGAGAAAGTAGTACTATTTCCAAATCGCAAGCAATGGGTGCAGGTACAAAGTCTGACCGAGAACGAAAGATTGGCCATCGAAGAGTTGATGAGGCCGGCCAAGTTACCTATAAAAAGGTAAGGGAGTCCTATTCCAGGGTACCTTAAGTGAAATGTTTGAATGATAAATTTACAAATTTGTAGCAAACAATAATGTTGCTGTTTCTCTTTGAGTTTAGTTGATAGGGACAATTAAAATATGGGCATTTGTCTTACCTCAATCAATCAATCAATTTCGTTTATTCACAACACCAAGCTGACAGGTCGCAACTTGTTACAGGTAACAGATAGGAAAAATTGTCTAAGCTCTGACAGTTAGTTATTAAATGGGTTGAGATAGCAAATATTATCTCTGCTCTACCTAAAAAAAAGAATTAGGCTAGTGGCAATGTTACCTTATCTTTTTAACTACTGCCAAGTTTACTGCCATTTTGCTTTATGAATCCTAATTTGTAATTGTAGTCACAAATTTATGTAGCACCACTTCAGCAGAAACATGTCAGATCCAGACCTGACAACACAAACCATGATCGAATGCAATGGGTTTTTAAGTGCTACTAATGGAAACAAGGCAAAGAAAGACCAACTGAGTTTAAAATCTGTCATACCTCGGCTCATTGCTCACCCCTTATACCAGCAAATATTGCACTCAATCGACAGATGCTTTGACTCTTGCTGTGCCACGCACCAGAACTCTATTACGTTCTCGGTAGTTGGTCCAAGGCTGTGGAATTTGCTTCCCTGCTCTTTACATTCTGCCGATTCTTTGTTGTTTTCAGGTGTAAACGTAAGACTCACCTCGTTCAACTCATTTACCCACCATAGCCTTATTCTCTGGCTTTTCCTCATCAATTGGATATTCACCTGCTTCTCCAACAGTTGAATATTCTCAGCTACTATTTTGCTTGACATGACCATCAATTGATTCCTTTTGCATTGTGATAATGGCACTCTAGAAGCCGTTAGATTATAAAATTAGATTAGAAGGTCAAGTCACAGGATACAAAGCAACTTTTTTATTCCAGAAAGATGGGCCAAAGACTTCTGTGCTGGACCCAGTGATGGGCAAAATACTTTTCAAAAGTATTTTGAAACTACAAAATAAAATACTCTTCGAAAGTATTTTGAAAATACTTTTACAAAATACTTTTCAAAAAGTATTTTGAAAATACAAAATAAAATAGTATTTTGAAAATAGTTTTTCAAAATACTTTGTGAAATCACCATTTTCTACTTTTATTGCTACTCACTAGTGTGTACCGTTACATCGCATTCGTGTGCTTGACAGTGAGTGATCTGTAGTTTCTAATGACTTGAAGCATTGATATAACTGTAATTGCAATTAGTAGGCCTAATTTCTATAATTGTGCCAAAATCAAGCCGTAATCAGGTCAATATCTAGAAGATCAGTCCTTAACATTAAGACAGATAGGCAGCCTATGATGGTGGATAAGCGGTTTTAAAGAGACAATTTTAAAGTTGAGAACGAAATAAACACAAGCCACTGATGAGAGCGCACATACACAGGAAGGAAGTTCCAAAATGTAGGTCTATGGAAATTTGGAAAACCCTCTTTCACCAAGAACAGTTCTTGATATAGGTATGTATAATGCAAATAAAAGAAGACCAAACAGAGAACCCTGATATAGGCTATATCCATATACAACAAACTCACAAGTAGTTGATGTGGCCAGAAGATTATTAATTAAGCATTTTTACATTAAAATAATAATTTTGGCAGAAGTTTTGTAAGATTTAGTTCTGAAAAGTACTTTAGAAAAGTATTTTGGAAATTATTTTGGAAAAGTATTTTGAATTCTCCAAAATACTTTTAGAAACTAGTTTGAAAATACTTTTACAAAATACTCTTCAAAAGTATTTTGAAAATAGAAAATAAAATAGTATTTTCTATTTTGAAAATAGAAAAGTATTTTCAAAATAGAATTGTGCCCATCACTGGCTGGACCAGAGAAGTTTGGTTCAGTGGGTCAACCAGTTGACCTCTGATCTAATCTAATCCAGTGACTTCTATAGCTCATGATGTCCAAGAGAACGGTCAATGGTCACTTGGAATAAATCATGATCTAAATGGGAGAAACCAGGTCAGAATCTCATAGATCAGGGAAATGAGAAGGAGGCTGTGGCAGGTATGCAAACTGAAGGCGAGGAGTCTTCAGTTTTGACCTGAATGACATAAAAAATTGACAGAACGAAATGAAATGAGCAGCGAATTCCAAATTTTCTGACCAGCTATTGAAAATGTCCTAGAACCCAACACTGTTCTTCACGAGTCATAGCATCAATTAATCGAGTACGGTATCTGTTTGTGTGAGCGGTGTGTATGGAACAGAGATAGGTCGGATGCTTAAAATGTAGTACTGTGTGAACTGTTAGACAGATTTTTAAAGGGATTCATTGCTTAATGGACAGCCAGTGCAATGATTGCAGTGCACAGCATAGCAGGGAAATCAGGGATGGAAGAGACCAAGACGCAAAGCTCCCTAAGATAAGATGGAGCCTGCAAGACAATTACCGTACACATGAGCATTGTGATCTTTGACTCAGTGCGTTTTCGCATAGCTATCCAGTGCAGTTCCTGATAATTGGCTTGTGAAATTAGAGTAAACATCACTGGGGCCTCAATGGATCTGACTATATTCTGTACGCATTTTTAATTTTTCTCAATTGTAATATTGTAATCTGACATGTATAAAACACCACTCCTGGAATAAACTTGTCAGTGGCGCTGGTATATGAACGTATGTGTTCTTGACTAGTCCTGGATTTTTCACTAGATTCCTTCTGACAGCTGAGATCTGCTTTGATTTCCTTTGTCAGTAGTTGTGAATGTACCAGAACCACACCCAATTCCGAAGCAGTACCAGTACCACACCCAATTCCGAAGCACTACCATTACTAGACCCAGTTCCCAAGCACTACCACTACTAGACCCAATTCCGAAGCACTACCACTTATGGGAGCCAATACAAAGGTCAATCGATGGCATCAGCGTGAAACACACACACCCACTAAAGCAGTGGGGGGTCATTTCAAGGTCGCTCTTCTTAGGGCAGCTACCACCCCCCCTCCCTTGCAAGGTGCCCAAGCTCATTGAATATTCATTAACAACAAAGTGGGCAGCTTTTTACACTACAGCCGCCCATTCGGTTTGGGCTATTATCCTTTCACACATAGGCATGCTGCCAATTTTTACTCGCCAGCCGCGCAGCAATGCTCATTGAATATTCATTAACTACATTTTTCATTGTTTTACTATACATGTAGCACCTTTTTTAGGCGCTAGCCTACAACCACCAAACATTCAACTCAAACTTCTTTGGCTTGCATGGCGCCCAAGCAACACGCTTAAAATCTTCATTAAGCTCAATTTGCAATATTTACAATACACGCAAAAGCACTCTAAGCCTTCATCAGCATTTTACACGCTTAATGGCCGCACATCTTAGCCATTACACGCTGAAGCCAAAGCATTTGGCGTTTCTACTTGCATCAAATGAGCGAGCAAGCCAGTGAATTATAGAATGAGGCACTCAGTTAGACTTCACACAATACCTAAACAATGTATTTCTCGTCAATTTTAGAAAGAAAAAAGAAGGCACAGATCTCTTGGTATTCAATGGCTCATGCATTCGATGATTATACTGAAATTAGCAGCTAGTCATTAACCTTTTTGTGCACCAGAAACTTCACTACCATTCACATCAAACACGTGTGGTTTTTCTTAATTTGAGCTCTGCCTATTTTAAATTTTTAGCAACTTGAGTTCTACATCTTTTAAATTTTTTCTTAGCTCGAGTTCTGCTTCTTTTAAATTTTTCTTAACTTGAACTCTACATCATTTAAATTTTTCTTAACTTGGGCTTTTTCTTATCCTGTACTTTGCATCTTTTAAATTTTTTCTTAACTTGAGTTCTGCTTCTTTTAAATTTTTCTTAACTTGAACTCTACATCATTTAAATTTTTCTTAACTTGGGCTTTTTCTTATCCTGTACTTTGCATCTTTTAAATTTTTTCTTAACTTGAGTTCTGCTTCTTTTACATTTTTATTAACTTGAACTCTACATCATTTAAATTTTTCTTAACTTGTGCTTTTTCTTATCTTGTACTTTGCATCCGTTAAATTTTTCTTAACTTGAGTTCTACTTCTTTTAAATTTTTTCTTAACTTGAGCTCGGCATCATTTAATTTTTTCTTAACTTGAGTTCTGCTTCTTTTAAATTTTTCTTAACTTGAGCTCTACATCATTTAAATTCTTCCTAACTTGTGCTTTTTCTTATCTTGTACTTTGCATCAGTTAAATTTTTTCATAACTTGCTGCTTGATTCGTTAAAATTTTTATTACCTTGTGCTTTTTCATAAGTTGTGCTCTACAGCATTTTTTCATAACTTGAGTTCGGCATCTTTTAAATTTTCTTATCTTGTGGTTTTTCTTAGCTTGAGTTCTGCATCATTTAAACATTTTCTTAACTTGAGCTCTGCTTCTTTTAAATTTTTTCTTAACTTGTGCTCTACAGCATTTTTTCATAACTTGAGTTCTGCATCTTTAAATTTTTCCTGACTTGTGGTTTTTCATAGCTCGAGTTCGGCATCTTTAAAATTTTTCTTAACTTGTACATTGCAACGTTTAAATTTTTCATAACGTGTAATTTGCATCGTTTATAGTTCAGGCATTGTACATTCCAACGAATAGGTTTCTTCAAGCGGTTTATTCTGCGTAGCAATTTTCTTTTACAGATGGAGCGATAGAGGCAGTTAAGCATTTTGGCTGGGATTGTGGGAGGCAGAGAGGGTGAGAGTGAGACATACTCACAGTAATTGTCAATTTTAACCGCCTCGAATACAAGCGGAATGATTATTTTCGCATGGCAAGAAGGACAGTAACTAGTTTTGGATAGAGAGACGTGTAAAATAAGGCTGTTTAACAGAGAAATTTTAAAGCAAAGATTAGCAGAGTCGCGTGATTTTACCTAAAATTACAATTACATAGGCTACGACGCATAGAAGTGTGAGTGCTCTCCACTCACTGTGAATTTATGGCATTTAGACTTCAATGCAAAGCAGTACTATAACTCTTTCATACACTCACTGTGAATTTATGGCATTTAGACTTCAATGCAAAGCAGTACTATAACTCTTTCATATCTTTTCTGAAATACAACCAGCATCATTATTGTTATTATTAAACGTACACAGTTGAGAAGTTTTGCTGAGTCTGCTCTCTATAACTCGCCACCAAGAATGAATGAACTCACACCGCTTGTTTCGACAGAAACATAAAACCTCATCTTCATCTATTCAGAAGTTGCCACATTAGAAGTTATATCAGATTTTTAAAGCGTATGAGGTTGTCTTTACAACCTGTGACAATGTAGAACTCAAAACGCGGTGAAATTTGTATGCGTCGCAAATAGCTGATGGTATAGTATAAGACTTCGCCATATTTTCTGTCACTTTACACGCTACAATACCGCGAGAGCGCGTTGAAAGAGCTGTGGGAGGGGAGGTGTTTTCCGCCCGCCCGCCCGCGCGCTTGCCCTAACCGGTATAGACCGACGCTAAGAAAGACCGAAGACGCTTAGCCACTTTCGAATGTATGCACGAATTTCCATGTTTTGTCATCTATACGTATGCTCAAAGGAATTTAAAATTTCTCAATACATGTGCTAGGTTAGCAAATGCTTGAAATTGAGTGTGTTTCACTAGCAGCAGCAGCTCTAGTTGCTGCCGCTGCAGCTTGCCACCGCCGTAGATTGATTCTGCGAGATTGAGAAATAAAGTCGCCGTGGCGACTTTCCACTCTTGTTGTGGCAACATCTCTGAGAATAAGCTCAATCGATGGTTTCTTCACACACAGCAAACCTAACTCGCATACGCGGTAAAAGTTAAAACTTGTGTTTGCAACCTTTGAAAGTGCTTCGCATCTTCAGAAAGATGCTATCCTCAAGCATTGAAATGTACCTTACTGAAACGTTCTGCTCTGAAAGATAGGAACCTAAAGTTCTCAACTCCACAAAGTGAAAACCGATGGTTCTCAAGCCTGCTGCTGATAATGCATGTGTTTCTACAACTATCGCACATGGTGTTGCTACGGCGGTTGGTTTTAAGGAAACATTTGTGTAAGCAGCTGCTTGCAAAATCTACGTAAAGT
Organism: Aporrectodea caliginosa; assembly: GCA_020284085.1. Taxonomy (NCBI): domain Eukaryota; kingdom Metazoa; phylum Annelida; class Clitellata; order Crassiclitellata; family Lumbricidae; genus Aporrectodea; species Aporrectodea caliginosa. Next base: position 3,107,248 of record JACEVL010000415.1, on the reverse strand, counting down.
TCAGTGCAACAAAAATCTGCTGCAAATTGAAAAGGATTAAGCTGTATCATTTCTGTTGGTCATTTGTAATTCAAGGTGCCAACTATATCATTGCTTGTGCAATGCATGGACATCCTCCTCATAATTCATCGTCATCGTCCTCGTCTCATCGTCAATCTCCACATAGATTTCCATCTCAAACACAGCTTATTATGGACATATGATTTCTTAGAACATTGACCTGTGGACCGTCGAAATTAATCAAATATGCGAACACGACCGTCGTTTGTAGACCATAGTGTGAGTGGACTTGGATTTTGATTTTGGTTGACTTAGCATTCTGTCGCACTTAAAATTGTTTACGCAAAGCACATGGCTCCAAATAGTGTGAGGTGATCATATGTCAATGTCGGCTCATAGAGGTTGGATAACATTTCGCTGGATTGTCGATTCATTTCCACGTGTGGGAGGTGTAGAATAGAGGTCGTTGGATGGTTGATTTGTGGCAACAGTGTGAATGACCACAGTGCAACCTGGTTCGATTGCAGTTGAGATATTGACCGCTGGATGATACCTAAATGAACTTTGATAATGGAATGACGACTCGACTTTCTTAGCGTCGGTCTATACCGGTTAGGGCAAGCGCGCGGGCGGGCGGGCGGAAAACACCTCCCCTCCCACAGCTCTTTCAACGCGCTCTCGTGGTATTGTAGCGTGTAAAGTGTCAGAAAATATGGCAAAGTCTTATACTATACCATCAGCTATTTGCGACGCATACAAATTTCACCGCGTTTTGAGTTCTACATTGTCACAGGTTGTAAAGACAACCTCATACACTTTAAAAATCTGATATAACTTCTAATGTGGCAACTTCTGAATAGATGAAGATGAGGTTTTATGTTTCTGTCGAAACAAGCGGTGTGAGTTCATTCATTCTTGGTGGCGAGTTATAGAGAGCAGACTCAGCAAAACTCCTCAACTGTGTACGTTTAATAATAACAATAATGATGCTGGTTGTATTTCAGAAAAGATATGAAAGAGTTATAGTACTGCTTTGCATTGAAGTCTAAATGCCATAAATTCACAGTGAGTGTATGAAAGAGTTATAGTACTGCTTTGCATTGAAGTCTAAATGCCATAAATTCACAGTGAGTGGAGAGCACTCACACTTCTATGCGTCGTAGCCTATGTAATTGTAATTTTAGGTAAGATCACGCGACTCTGCTAATCTTTGCTTTAAAATTCCTCTGTTAAACAGCCTTATTTTACACGTCTCTCTATCCAAAACTAGTTACTGTCCTTCTTGCCATGCGAAAATAATCATTCCGCTTGTATTCGAGGCGGTTAAAATTGACAATTACTGTGAGTATGTCTCACTCTCACCCTCTCTGCCTCCCACAATCCCAGCCAAAATGCTTAACTGCCTATATCGCTCCATCTGTAAAAGAAAATTGCTACGCAGAATAAACCGCTTGAAGAAACCTATTCGTTGGAATGTACAATGCCTGAACGATAAACGATGCAAATTACACGTTATGAAAAAATTTAAACGTTGCAATGTACAAGTTAAGAAAAATTTTAAAGATGCCGAACTCGAGCTATGAAAAACCACAAGTCAGGAAAAATTTAAAGATGCAGAACTCAAGTTATGAAAAAATGCTGTAGAGCACAAGTTAAGAAAAAATTTAAAAGAAGCAGAGCTCAAGTTAAGAAAATGTTTAAATGATGCAGAACTCAAGCTAAGAAAAACCACAAGATAAGAAAATTTAAAAGATGCCGAACTCAAGTTATGAAAAAAAATGCTGTAGAGCACAACTTATGAAAAAGCACAAGGTAATAAAAATTTTAACGAATCAAGCAGCAAGTTATGAAAAAAATTTAACTGATGCAAAGTACAAGATAAGAAAAAGCACAAGTTAGGAAGAATTTAAATGATGTAGAGCTCAAGTTAAGAAAAATTTAAAAGAAGCAGAACTCAAGTTAAGAAAAATTTAAATGATGCCGAGCTCAAGTTAAGAAAAATTTAAAAGAAGTAGAACTCAAGTTAAGAAAAATTTAACGGATGCAAAGTACAAGATAAGAAAAAGCACAAGTTAAGAAAAAATTTAAATGATGTAGAGTTCAAGTTAATAAAAATGTAAAAGAAGCAGAACTCAAGTTAAGAAAAAATTTAAAAGATGCAAAGTACAGGATAAGAAAAAGCCCAAGTTAAGAAAAATTTAAATGATGTAGAGTTCAAGTTAAGAAAAATTTAAAAGAAGCAGAACTCAAGTTAAGAAAAAATTTAAAAGATGCAAAGTACAGGATAAGAAAAAGCCCAAGTTAAGAAAAATTTAAATGATGTAGAGTTCAAGTTAAGAAAAATTTAAAAGAAGCAGAACTCGAGCTAAGAAAAAATTTAAAAGATGTAGAACTCAAGTTGCTAAAAATTTAAAATAGGCAGAGCTCAAATTAAGAAAAACCACACGTGTTTGATGTGAATGGTAGTGAAGTTTCTGGTGCACAAAAAGGTTAATGACTAGCTGCTAATTTCAGTATAATCATCGAATGCATGAGCCATTGAATACCAAGAGATCTGTGCCTTCTTTTTTCTTTCTAAAATTGACGAGAAATACATTGTTTAGGTATTGTGTGAAGTCTAACTGAGTGCCTCATTCTATAATTCACTGGCTTGCTCGCTCATTTGATGCAAGTAGAAACGCCAAATGCTTTGGCTTCAGCGTGTAATGGCTAAGATGTGCGGCCATTAAGCGTGTAAAATGCTGATGAAGGCTTAGAGTGCTTTTGCATGTATTGTAAATATTGCAAATTGAGCTTAATGAAGATTTTAAGCGTGTTGCTTGGGCGCCATGCAAGCCAAAGAAGTTTGAGTTGAATGTTTGGTGGTTGTAGGCTAGCGCCTAAAAAAGGTGCTACATGTATAGTAAAACAATGAAAAATGTAGTTAATGAATATTCAATGAGCATTGCTGCGCGGCTGGCGAGTAAAAATTGGCAGCATGCCTATGTGTGAAAGGATAATAGCCCAAACCGAATGGGCGGCTGTAGTGTAAAAAGCTGCCCACTTTGTTGTTAATGAATATTCAATGAGCTTGGGCACCTTGCAAGGGAGGGGGGGTGGTAGCTGCCCTAAGAAGAGCGACCTTGAAATGACCCCCCACTGCTTTAGTGGGTGTGTGTGTTTCACGCTGATGCCATCGATTGACCTTTGTATTGGCTCCCATAAGTGGTAGTGCTTCGGAATTGGGTCTAGTAGTGGTAGTGCTTGGGAACTGGGTCTAGTAATGGTAGTGCTTCGGAATTGGGTGTGGTACTGGTACTGCTTCGGAATTGGGTGTGGTTCTGGTACATTCACAACTACTTTTGTCTTTTCACATTTTTCTTACCTATGGTCACCAATTTGAATCTACATTATTTACTGGTTTTAAGGGTTTTAATAGTTAAATGAGTTAATTGCTAATTATCTGTTTATTATCTTTTTGACAGAATCTCCTCCCTCCAAACTATGCACTTGTTCTCTTGCTCTTAATCTGCTGTAGTTTCAGTGCTGGGACCAGACACTGTTGTCTGTCCCAGTCATGGGAGACACTAAAAAGAGGTGCAACATCCAGCCATAAATACCCTGCAGCAATAAGTAATGAGGCAGGGAAAGATGAGGGCCTGAGGATGCAAGAGATTAAGTGAATTGTGAAGAAGTTTGATATTTGGAATGATGTATGTATATAAACAACAAGGTCAATGTATCCATTAACCTCCTGCACGTCAGCCTTCGTCGCTTTCCGCTAACTTTCTGCTGAGATATTTGTATATATCGCGTTTGAAATGTTCGTCTAGACGACTACCTCTGAGTTGATGGCCACCATTCAGCTTGGCATACAGCACAGTATAGGAAAGCTGTCACCAAAGCCAAAACGAGATGTTCTATATGAGGACTTCCACATCGTCGAAACCATTTTCTTTCCCAGGTGAGTTCTTTTAAAGTGATCATTTTTACTAGCACATTTCTTAACTGCAAGTGTTTCGTTTCTCTTTCGCTGACTTGGGACTCGACAGAAACCGACTTCGGAACTGATGTCGGCGATACAAGTCGGAATTGGCCAGAGCATTGTCATGCTGTCGTGCAAGCAGAAGCGTGACTTGCTTCTGCAAGATTTTGGTATTGTTGAGACAGTTGCCTTTCCCAGGTAACGCATGTTTTCACGGTTTCAATCAAATTGCCCGGACTTTTTTGCATTGCATGATTGATGTGCATAGCCTTTCCTCTGATTTTTTTTGTTCTGATGTTTAGCAACATTCTGTTTATGAGCTGCAGATTAAGATTTTGGTCTGTGGTCTTGTTCTCTGCCAGAGACTGGTTTTGCCATCTGGAGTTTCATCTATTCTGAGACTAGTCATGCTAACTGGAGTTTCATCCGTTTTTCGATTGTTCCATACATACAAATGTTACCGCTAAACTTAATGCCCTATGCACTAACTTGGGAGTGCATTTTGAAACCTGGCAGCTATAGATGATAAGAAGACCGCTTGCTGTAGATGATCATTGTATTTTCAGGTTCAGTATGTTTATAGTAGACGCCTAGCAATCTTTGACTCTAGGTACACTGCTGTCGATGGTATCTATAAAACTGGAATTTGCATTTGTTGTGGACATTATTTTGCAGCCACTACCTTTTTTACAACATTGAGCTGTCATATCATTTGCCGTCTTTTCCTGTCCCTTTGGTTTTTGGCTCTCATCTGGGATGTACATAAGAAATATATATTCCTTAAGTGACACATTTGCTAAGTACTGATAAAAATCATCTGATAATGTGGGTTGAGATTTAGAAGTGTTGTTTAATGTCTGCATCCGAAAGCCTGTTTACTTCGTAATATTTCTGCAGTGTATGATATTCAGTGGTGATCACTGATGATGATGTATGGTAGTATTTTGCATTCTAGATTCAGAATTTGTCTGTGTCTTTTATGACGTTTGACCCATTTTTTCCATTACTTTTTGTTTTAGCTGCATCACTTTCAGTTCTGTGATATTATAATTAGCTCTCTGTTACTTAGCTTAAATTAGAAATAGTTTTATATTAAATATTCTCATTTTATATATTAAATTAATATTGGTTTATTAGTGCTAATTAGATTTTTTTATTTTATCCTAATAAATTATTTCATTAATCTAATTGTATTAATTTTATTAATCATTTTTATTTATGTATAATTCGTTGTGCGTCTATTTTCAGTAAGATTACTGGCATTTTATTGTTTTTTCTATTTGCTAACCTTCTTGCAGTTTAAATATCTATACTCTGTCATGATTGGCCTTTTACTGTGTCTTTACAGCTAAATTAGTGTATCTGTTTGACCCAGGGTAGACTTTGGCCTTGTTAAAGGCTATTATGCCTTGCTGTTTACAAGGTGCCCTTGTAAGGACAAGTGCTGTGTTATGGACCCTAGAAATTGTCCTTATTATTAAAGGGGTAAAAAAAGATTAGTTTTGATAAGGGATCATTGGTGTATGTTGTCTAAAGATGTGTCTTATTGGTTGCATTAGATTTAACTTGGTAATTGTTTGGATGTGGCTTTTGGGGAACAAGAAGGCTCCATGTATTTAAGAGAATCTGTCAGTGATGTAGCATATGTAGCTATTTTGGTACCAGGGGTGAGTAATGGCGAAACCCCAATGGAAACTATGCATTTTAGTGGAAAACGGCGATTTAGAGAAACATCGTGCATTGAAGATTAATCAGTAATCACTGGCATACTATTATGACACAAAAACTGAGTTTCTTATTGTCTTAATTTGCATTTCGGTCTTTGAAACAGGGAAGGGAGTAATCTTACGCCTGCACATAGGTACAGCGACTTTCGATTCAAAACCTACGCACCAATAGCTTTCAGATATTTTCGAGATCTATTTGGCATTCAACCGGATGATTTCCTGGTAAGTTTAATGTTTCACGATTGAGAAAATGGTTTTGTTGTTGATTAATATTTAAGCACCAGTTGTGTCTCTTAGTCATTAGATAAGAGATGCCATAGTGACTGAACAGTGGTGTAACTAGGGGTTCGTGCCTTCGGGGCAGAGAATTTCTGGAGAAAAAAAATTTTACTTCGCCAAAAATTTCTGATGACCTTTTTTTGCTTTTCCGTCTTTTTCCAGACGAAATTGTTACAATTTTTAGAAGCGCCTCTCATTTTCTCTTTTTGCCTCATGCAAAAAGCATATATAAGTAGTTACTAGTAACTATTCAGGTCAACAGCCTAATTTTGTGCCCCCCTCCTTGTGCTGCGTGGCCGCCCCTGCCCCCCACTCGTTACGCCACTGTGACTGAACTCTGATAAGTTAGAGGAGGGTGACACACTAATCATCTTTGTTGTGGCAGCAAGTCGTTAAACAGTAGCTAATGAACCTCTTGAGGCTCCATTGTGTTTCTCCCTGCACTACTCTTTCTTTGCAGAATTTAATTCTTAATTTTTTCAATTCCCTGTACTGTTTTGATCTATGAAAAGATGATTTTAAGATACTTCGTTGACATGTGTCTAATTTGATGGCCAAGTAGTTACTACGGTCCTTTCATCTGTGTGTGTAATGCAATATTTGTTACTCCACCGATGCTTCTACTGATGACTTTTCTGAGGTGCACCAAAGTTTCCCTTGAAGAGAAGGAAATACATGACACTGGAGATATGAGGACAATCTACACCATTTTAGATGGGGGGGGGGCACTGTGGTTTCAGAGCTCTTATCCTGGGGGACCTTTTAGTGAATACCTTTGAGAGCAGCACCTAAGTTTATGTTTTGGTTAAAGGACCAATTTCTAAACAGAATTAATTTTGACTCCTTGTTGTCAGAATTTCATGAGAGGTTCCTACGTCCCTCACTGTCTCTTCGTCTTATCCCATCTGTTCTTATAAATGTTAAAACGAGTGCCAGTAAATTGTTAGGATAGTGAAGTATGTTTATAATATTGTCAAGAATAAATCAATTATTTGACCAAATTTGTAACAGGCAACAATAGTGGAGTTGATATATTTACCGAGGAGTCTTGTAATAAAACCCTGCAGTTGTAGCCCAGTCGATAAGAAGCACTTGATTTCAGAAGATACCCAGATTTTTAGTCAGTGCTTGCATACAGACTGATATGTAGCTGCATGGATTGATCCAAATCATTGCTTTCAACTTACATTGATTCTGCCATCGATTACCCTCCTACTCCTGAACAACAGGCTCCCTCTCAGCGGGACTTAGCCCTTTCGGGTGCCTATTGTTCCCAGTGAACAGTGCAAGTAATGATGTTTGATGACATTAATATTCATACATATGCACTTTGTCAGTTGATGCCTTGTGCGTTAGACATTGGCACTATAGAAGTGGCTATGTAATAGTAGTAATAATTAATAATAATAATACAAACTGATTGTGCGCAAAACCATTATGTGGCTTTTGTGGCTATAACTTGAGTTCGGTGCCTTTTTGTTGCTAACCGGATATTCTTAATGAGAGCTAAACTCCTTAAAGCTTATTTTGCTAATTCTCTAAGAGGTACTTATTATTATTTAAACTGATACAGATTACATTGCATGTGTGGGAGATTGTAGCTGAGCTGTTTGCCTATGTGTAGCTTTCCTTGTGCAATGAACCGCTTCGTGAGCTGTCGAACCCTGGTGCCAGTGGCAGCATCTTCTACATCACCCAAGATGACGAGTTCATCATTAAAACTGTTCAACACAAAGAAGCCGAGTTTCTTCAAAAGCTTCTGCCTGGATATTACATGGTAATAATCTACATCATTTGTCTCCGTGAGATATTACACGCTAATAATTTTGTTTCCTTGGGATATTACGTGGTAATCTTCCTTACCTGTCTCCTTTGGATGCTTCCCTGCCTCTTATCAAGTGATGGTATCTGTTTGGATTTGTTATTTTCTGCAGATGTGCCATCAAACCCAGACAAATGATTTGTCAGTTCTGCTCTTTAGAATTTTCTCTTCTTGCTCTGTTGCACTAGTTATGCTGCCATTGGGGCTAATTTTAATTCATTGTGCCATTATTTTTGCATCAAATTATATTAATATATTATTGCTAATATGATATTTTCTGTTTCTGTATTATCTGAATAAATTTATTTTTGTTTAGAACTTGAACCAAAATCCTCGAACTCTTCTTCCGAAGTTCTACGGCTTATACTGTTACCAAGTAAGTTATGAGTAGTCTGTTTTAATTGACAAGTTAAACTATGGTGTGCAGTTTTACATAAGGAATGAGTGTCATGTGGAATTTGCCATTAGAAGTAAATTGAGGGAAAGTTTAGGAATGTTCTGGAAATCTGAACTGATGATCAGAATTGATTTTGTTTGTTCTTACAGTGTGGTGGGAAGAACATTCGTTTTGTTGTTATGAACAATCTGCTTCCATCTTCGATCACGATGCATTCCAAGTACGATCTGAAGGGAAGCACACACAAGCGCAAGGCAGCCAAACACGAACTGACCAAGCGCAGTCCAACGTACAAAGATCTCGACTTTATCGAGCATCATCCAGAGGGAATTCTGCTGGAAGTCGACACCTACGGTGCCCTTCTCAAGACCGTTGAACGCGATTGCAGGGTCTGTAACTGATGCACAATGCTTTCAGTTATATTATTGTTAGACGTAAGAATTATGTATGTATGGCATTGTATGCATATTCGTTTAATTCATAATACAACAGGCAGACACTATAGTTTACAAAGAAAGTGTGACTGTGTTTATGTTGTTCTTATTTATACTGATTTGGTATATGTTATAAACAACATTCGTGGGATGAAGTTCATTGAGTCCTTATCTGGCAGGGAGAAGTTGTGTGTCCTTGTCGAAGGCTGTATAGTTGGTTAAAACTCTCTTTCACTTCATTGCATTTGGAGTTGAAAGGTTTATTAACCTTTACTCCTGTGTCCGCTCTCACTGGACAAATTTATTAATGGTGTGATAAAGTCTGTTTTTTCTAAGGTGTTTAAGCTCTTTAATTGTATTTATGACTATTTTGCAGGTGTTGCAAAGTTTTAAGATAATGGACTACAGCATGCTACTTGGAATTCACAATCTCGACCAGTCAGCCAAAGATCAGGTGCATTCCATTCATTTCTTTTAAAAAATTTACTGGGATGTGTTGAAAGGTGATAAAATGAGTTACTGGTATGTATTAAAAGGTGATACAATTCGTTGATTATAATTTCTCAATGATTTTGTATTTATGGCTGGAGCAGTGATGCCTTATATTAGCACACTTAATATAAATATGGCTAAAATAATTGAGGAGAACATTTTCACAACTCACTCTGTCCACCAAGATTGAGTTTCATTAAAAAATTCATTGTTTTGTTTAGTCAGAAAAGAGCTGCAATCAGATTGTCGTGTGTGGCAGATCGAACAGAGTTTATATTATATTTTTGTCATTTCAGCCTCAGGAGCCAAGTACATCCCAGTCTCTGGATATCTCAGATGCTAGTTCATTCCCTGGTAACTTTATTTCTGTCTCCTATAAATACTATTGACTTCCTCAGCTGCAGGCTTCCTACTTGTTGTGTTGTTTTGTTGTGTGTATGGGTGTGTCTAGGTACTACTGTACTTGTCTGTGGAGCTTTTTAGTATTTAAAGTACATGTGGTATGAGTGGTATTATGAGTATGAGTGGTATTATGTAATTGTAAATACGAAGATATATATAGCATCGTCATTAGTAAGCTACTTCTATGATGCTTTACAAAACTGTCTGCTATCAGTGCAAATTCTAATCTATCTATCTATCTATCTATGATTCTATATAATGTTCAGGGTTACTTAGCAAGTAGTGTTAACTGCTTTTTGAAAACAGAAAAGCTTTTGGCTTCCTGAATAGGTACTATTTCTAAGTCGTAAATAATCTGATGAATTAAGATATTAATCCTAAAGTGAGACTACAAGTCTCATATAAGTCAGAGACTGAGCTCTATATAGATAAGTTTTTGGGATTTTCAACATGAATGTTCATTGGCTATTGATGACCAATTCGTGAGTGGCAGTGATGAACAGAAGGAATAAAATTTCCTTTCTTGGTTACGGACAAGGATGGTTTACAAATGTAGTAACACATTTGCTGTTACAATGCCCTATTATTATGTTGCATGTATGGATGTACATGTACATATGCATGTATGTATATACATGTACATTGTACACTGTATGTATGTATGTACATATATGCATGTAGTGTTGTGAGGCGGAAAAATTGTCCGGAAAATGTCATATTTTTCGGAAAATTTCGGAAAATTTCGAGTGTATTTTTCCAGAAAATTTCCAATAATTTTCCATCAATGGAAAATTACAAAATAGCAATTTAAATGTAATAGTTTTAAACATCACTCACTCTAAGGCATCTAAGCTATCTTATGTAAGTATAACTGATACGTTGATTCAATAGAGGGCACTGTTAGTGCTTACTGTTCAGTGTGTTCACAAGGCTCAACAATGGCAATACATTTAAGAATTAATTGCAATTAAACTTCACTATTAATTTAGAGAAAATATTTTTTATGATTTAGTCTCCTTAATATTTGTTAGTTATGAAAACATGAGACAAAAACAGCAATTGATGCAGTAGTAGGCTAGTAGCGCTTGTGAATAAGCTGGTGCCCTGCGCTTGGCTTTCGAGTGGCACCTTAGAAGTTTAGAGATTACGATTTAATACGAGGCTACTATAACACCATTTTAATACTGCAACAGAATAATTCTTATGAGGCCTATTATACTATTATTTTATGGACGCCAATCATCGTCGATATGACGGCATCGTTAAATAAACGTATTTACTACTATTATTTTATGTTTTGAAATATAATGTAATTGGCATTGCCATTGAAGTCTGAGTCTGACACCAATATATTTTGAAATCTGTTTAATGTTTATTTTAATTCCTTTAAAGTGAACGTTGCCTGCATTGACAGAAAAAGGAATAAAAGAAACTTTAAAAAAACAGAAATTTTCTAGTGTTGTCTCATACTAAAAATCTGACATTATGAATTAAATGTATTTTTCCGGTTCTGCGGAAAATTTCCGGAAATTTTCCTGAAAATTTCTCGACAATTTTCCGAAAAAATATTTTTCCGGAAAAGCTACATCACTATATGCGTGTGTGTTTTTAAAAGTAGCTTCCAGAAGTGCTGTAATTATTATCACAACAATTATTATTTTTAAATGACATGTGCAGGGTCACACAGAAATGCGAATCTGATGGTGCAGCTAGTCAGTGTCGTGGCAAAAAGCTGTTAAATGTCCAGATATTTGAAAGTAAATGAGAAATAGTGAGTTTTGAGACATTTCTTAAAGGAAGAGAAAGCTTTCAAGCAATACAGTGAAGCAGTTCAAAGTGGCCAGTTGACTGGTTGAAATACTAGCTAATAGTTTTATTAGGGCTTAGTTCAGCTTTGGTTTGAACCCACACTAGACATCAGTGCTTTATAAAAGTGATCAGTGTTACTTTGAGTACATGTTTGTCTGTATGTGTGTGTGGCACTGTGTTATTTTTCTGTAGTCTTAAACCGGGGGCGATCCGTGCGTCATCGTTTGGCCCAGTATTCAACCGCTATGGAGTCGATTCATGCCACTGCTGAACCATTGGACTTGGATTCTGAAGATGTTCCGTAAGCTCTTGTTTCACTGCCTGTTTTGCATCATATTTAATTTGGCTTTGATTTTGAGAATCTATTCAGTAAAGGCTACATTTTCATTGTAGCCTATGATGTACAAGTTCTTTTGAATTAGAATGGTTTCATCTGAGCAGAGTTTTTTGTTACCTTGCAGGACTGGTGGAATTCCGGCGCGTAGTATCCGCGGTGAAAGACTGCTGCTTTACATAGGAATCATTGATACACTGCAGAGTTACAGATTTGCAAAGAAACTGGAACATACCTTCAAATCGATGGTTGCAGATGGGGTAAGCAGCGTTTTATTTGTCACTAAACAGTCGAGAGATCAGAATTAGTTCTATTTTTCATTTATGATGACTGCCTCTTTCTTCTGCACTTTGATTTCTCAGTCGCTGTCCTTCCTGTTCTTATTTGCTGGCTGTATGCTTGTTCATCTTTATCTCTGTGTGCTATTCATGTACGATTGTGTCTTGTGCCTCTGTCTGATCTGTGTGTCTGCTTGCCATATTGTGCCTCGGTGCATCCATCTCTATTGAAAATGTTGTTTTATGTGCTACTGTTTCTCCAATAATAATAATAATAATAATAATAATAATAATAATAATAATAATAATAATAATAATAATAATAGTAATAATAATAATAATAATAATAGTAATAATAATAATAATAATAATAATAAAATAATAATAATAATAATAATAAACTCTCTGTTACGGTCCAGCGGTTCAACGCTGTCGCATGCCTTGGCACAATGGGACCCTAGAACTCTGATTTTAAAATAATAATGGTGATAATAATAATAATATATAATAATAATAATAATAGTAGTAATAATAATAATAGTAATAATAATAATAATAATAATAATATGCACACAGAGATTTCAGGGGCACTTTCGCACAATGCACCGGGGACGAGGACAACTAACTTCAGATAGATGGCACACCCTAGGATAGTTTCTAAAAGCCCGAGGGATTATTCCTACCTGGGGTGAAAATAATAATAATAATAACAATGACAATTTATAGGGTGCCATAACGTGGCCATACCGCTACAAGGGCGCCTCACAAACAACTAATAAGCTGATTATATCTGTCTGTATTCCTTTTTCTGTTTTTATCTCTTGTGTGATGTAGTTGTTGATTTCTTTTAGGATTCCATTTCTGTCCATCGACCGGGATTCTATGCGCAGAGATTTCAAAACTTCTTTGCTACTTCGGTATTCAAAAAAATTCCATCGCGTAAGTATTTCTTTCACATTTCTTGTTTTTTTAAGACATGAATCTGTAGAGTTAAGAGAATTACATAGGTAAATGAATTCCTTCTCATGCATCAATCAATATCAGAGCATATTCTTAATGAAAATGACCAGCAATACCTGTTGCTTTGCAAAGGTTTTTTTGCATAAAATGATAACCAGAATCTTGGAATGAGAATCTGTTAGGGTTTTTTGTTGTGGCAAGGAGTCATGCTTTTGTGTAAACCGATTTCTGGATGCGATTCAGAATTTGTGTGGATTAATTTTTTTATATGAATCGGCTTGTGTCAATGTTGATGAGTATCTAGTTAATTTGATTCAGAATCTTGTAGAGAATTGGTAGCCTATCTAAACAGAAGTAAGTGTTTTTTGTTAATAGTTGCCTTAATGTGAGTCAGTGTTAATCAGTCTCTTCCAATCAGATTCTTAGTTTGAATGAGTAATTTAACGTTTTTTCTATTGTAAAGCTGTAGTTTAACAGAAATTATCACAGTAGAGAAGATCTAGATGAGAATCATTGTTTTCAGATGAATCATTCTTTAGTGTGATTTAGCCTGATCATTATCTTTGTGTCTATAGTAGACCACTCACCCTTCAAGTCAACCCATGCCCGATTTAAAAAGTTACTCATGCTTGGTAAGCCACGCATCTAGGTATTACCATTTCGCACATACCAGATGTTGGTGTTGTAACATTGTGCATGTGTAAAATATTTGATAAAGTGGTAGAATGGTATCATTTTGACTACTTTACCGTGGTGTCATACTGTACTGTATGTAGTTACATACATTTGTTGACATTATGAGTATTGTTTTGAATGTGTTAGGCATTTGTTGATATTGTGAGTGTTGTTTTGAATTGGTTAAGTGCAGGGATACCATTTCAGTTTTTTTCAGGGGCAGGGTGCAGAAAATGTTCAGGGTAGAGGCAAAACTTGGCCACTTTGTTAAGTTTTGTATTTAGTCTACATGTGCAGAACTGTGGTTTAATGATCTAACATGTTTTCTTCTTTTTCTTATTTATTTCTTACTATGTTTGATTTTCTGCTGTCCAAGACTCCTAGTGATGAATAAAGATATATTATTTCATCAAGTGCACTGTCTTACTCGCTGGCTATGCCAGACTTGAGTGCCCTCTAGCGGTGTCTTACTCGCTGGCAACGCGTGACCCAAATGTTGAATGATGACAGATAGACAGACACAGTTTTCTTCTATTATATCATTATTGTATAATAGTCACAATTGTGGCCTTTTCGAAGGGTTTAAACTTTAAAATACTCACTGTACAGTGTACAGTGAGTGTACAGTGTACACTTAACTCTTAAGTTGTATGTGCTTGCTTCCCAGCAGTAAATAGTGTTATGATTCAAAGATAAAGATGGAATATTAACAATTAATGGTCGTGAAACTGGTTTTGTAAATATTATTGGTGTTTTAAAACATGTTTATTACATTATTATGATCCTAGATGTTTGCCCGTCCGAAGACGGTCAATTTAGCGAACTCGGGCAGGTCACTTAGAACCAGCTCTTCCGCCTTCCCGCCCCTTTTCCTTTCTCTGCCCTGTACCTCTCATCCCCTCCCACTCTTCCCCTTCCGCTCCCACCTCATTCTTCACCCCTTCTCCCCTCCGTCCTCCCGTCCCATTCCCCTCCTACTTCCCCTCCCACTCCCATTCCCTCCACTTCCAGCTGCCCCTCCCACCCATTTCACCTCCCCTTTGTACCTTTCCTCTGCCCGTTCCCTACCCCTCCCGCTCCACTCCACCTCCACTTTCCGACTCCTCATACTCCCCTCCCCTCTTAATCCCTTTTGTCTCCCTTCGACTCCCATAACCCTCCATTTCCCTTCATCTCACCCTTCCCTCCCACTTCCCTCCCCATCTGAAATGAAATGAGTAGTTTATTATGACCTTCGAAACGTATACGATAGTTCATAGCGTACGATTATAGCAGCAGCACCTACCGAAACCAAATGAGTAGAAGTGTTATATAAAATGTTAAGTTTATGAATGAGTTCTCGACGTTTCTATTCTATTATATAATTATATAATAGCATGTGAGACTTCACTGGTAGCCGGCCACTTCACATTTGTATAAGTGTGTATTGTGATTTTGCTTTATTTGGTGGTGTATAAACTACTTACTTACTAATCTTGTTCCCGCTTAAAATCGTTGCTCGCTTCTTTCACAATTTGTTCGGACGCCTTGGTCGCCATCTTGAAGAGCTGGTTAACTATGGAAGACTCCTTTTTCAATTGCTGTTCTTCATGTCTCGGGTTTTGTTTGTTTGTCACTTTTCTGTTGGGAGTTCTTCTCGGGTTGGTTATCACACCGCTTTTGCGTCGTGAGCCTAAAACATATTACCGTACGGATAGTAAAGAATACCGCACCTGCCCCACCGGAATACATCCCCCGGGAGTCAGATGCTTGTGCCGCAGATCCTAAGGTAACTTTTTGTATTCTGGTAGAAATTGCCTCGGACATTCGCGTCGGCCGAATATCCAGTTTTTCGGCACTATTCGGCAAATACTAAACGCACAAATGGTTGCAAATATTTCTGGACATTAGTGTTTCTTATTGTCTCTGAACCTATCGGTGAACTAACTAAGTTTTAACTTAAACTTTTAACAATAAGCTCTGTGAGCGGCGCTAGTAAAATTCGTAATAATTTTTTATTACACGAAAATGTGAAGCTTCGCATATGGACCAAATACTACTCAGTTTGTACCGGATCGTACATAAAATAGGCAAGCTTATACATTCGGGGACCCACAAATTTTAGTGCGTATGTTTACGGAACTTTACGCTAACGTTTCGTGTTATACACGACATATCTTCCACCGCAGAAGCTCCATGCATACTTACATTGCCCTTGTCACATTTCGAATGAATGTTTCAGTGGCATGCACTGTTTTTTCTCATGCTATCAGCTTGACAAATTCTTAAATGTCATTTTGCAAGAAATTGTTAGCAAGTTTCCTATTTCTGTCGGGTCATTCTTTGTTTTGCCATATTACTGTTTTCACGATAAGCATGGTCATTGTGGATTTTGGTTAACATTTTAAATTTTCATATAATTTCATTTACTAAGCAATGTACTAAGCAATCCATTGACTAATTATTTAATTGTTTAGTAATAATGAATCTGTTGGCTAATTGTTGCATTATCTATTGTGCAATGTCTGTTAACATCTTTGTTGAGTAACTCCAATATGTAAATTCGTCAAAAAAGTATTTGTTGACTGTGAATCATGCAGGAGGTATGCACATGACCTGCAGTTTAACCAGAAAAGGCAGTCGTCTTGTTCTAGTGCTAGCGTCAAGGTGACTGTGTTTTGTATCAGGGACTTTTGGCAAGGATTATGGTGACTTCCCAACTTTTGCATCTATTGACTCTCACACAGTCTGGGCCTGAGCCTCAGTGACTCTTAGCTATCGATCCTGATTTGTATTTGTCCTCATTACTTTGATATTTTCAGTTTACGAGTGTATGTTTGCATGGTGTGTAACGTGTAAAGGTTTTGGCACTGGACTGAAGACCAATTGATCTCTAAGCCGAGTGTGTTGTGTAAGATGTGTACAGTTGAGTGCAGGTTTGCCTTCATTTTCAGGTGGTCACAAAATTGAACAGGTAGCAGAGCATTTTGCCACTGATGAATTTATTATTATTTTTTAGTTTATTTTTTTACCCAAGGTATCAAGAATCCTTCGGGATTTAGGAAAAGTTGTATATAAGGAGCAGGAAATTTGTTTGGAGGGTCGGGCCTCGTCTTCGGGGTTTGTAGGAAAGGTGCATTATTATTATTATTATTATTATTATTATTACTATTACTATTACTAATTATTATTATTATTATTATTATTATTATTATTATTATTATTATTATTATTACTGCTGCTGTTACTATTATTGTTACTATTATTACTATTATTATACGAAGGAGAAGAAGATTTATAAGCCCAAGTTTATGTAACTAAATACATGGTGTCATGGCAAATGCATCAAATGATGCTTTAGGCTGAGCTATGTCCTGTTCTTAGTACAAGAAGGGAATGCTAAGTTGTCTTAATGCTGCATGTTTGAAGGTGTTTTAAACTGGTCTGGAATTTGTTGTTGAACATCACCTAATGTTGCATAAGAATTCCGTGTTTGAATCCCAGTAATCTGTAAAGTGTAAGCAACCTGCATAGATCTGGTTGTTGCATTTTTTTTCCGTTGCATCTGAGTTTCAACCAAACGATTCTTCAATGTCAGACTCAACCGTTGAGATGTGTAGTTACACAGACATAGATTTGTTGTGATATTCTCAAGGAATGTTCCTTTTCTTTCTGTTAGCTTTGAAGCATACTCCTTCGAAGCGAAAGTCGGTCGTAGATCGACAGAAATCTCTGAACGAATTGGAAAGTACGCTGTTAGATAAGTCTAATTTGGAAACTGAACAAGGCAAGACTTAAATTTTCACTGGTTTTTCTTAATCAGTTAGTACTTATATACTTAAGTTTGCTTTTACTGATGTTCTGAATTTCCATTACTGGATCATAGGATTATTTTCTTACTATCTAAGTAGATTTCTTAGTTGTTCATTTCAAATCATTTGGTGTTTGTTTATGTAACAGATTCATCCTCAATCGAATTCACTTGAAGGTGTGTTGTTCTAATTAAGTATGTGTCACTGTATCTGGCTATTTATTATATAGAGCCTTTTGAGCACCTTGCAAGGGTGCTATTACCTTGTCATAATTGTGCCAAAGAGATCATTGCATTAACTTAGAATTTAAATTGGACAGTGAGCACTTACTTTGACATGTTAATTACGAGAGTGTACTAAAAGCTACTGGGGAACCAATGCAGCTCATTGTTAAAGTGTTAAAGTTGTTATAACAGATCAGTTAAAGGCACTGAACACTATGGCTGGCTGAAATCCATGTACAGCGATCATCTGTAGATAGGACTGAACCTGCATGCTGTGTTATGAGGCACTCAGCCACCAACTGGGTTTCTATGGTTTTGTGTTTGTTGGATGTTGGACCAGACAAACATAGACCCAGAAGGAAGAAAGCTCCACCTGCTGGGACTATATGTGGCTGGAGATGAGCTGAAGACCATGGACCATGGCCGAGTCTTGGAAATGACAACATTCCAGGGAGGGGTATGTCAGCACTGATGATCTTGGTTTGTTTGTAGGCGCAGTGGGAGGCCGTCCAGATGTCCTGTTGAGCAGCTTGACCCCTCTTCCACCTTACAGTAGTCACTCTCCAAAGCCACCAACCGCTCCAAAACCGAAGCCATCTGCTGACAAGAAGCCAGCAGTGTTGAAGCAGTTGAAGTTTTCTGATTCCTCCGACACCTCGGTTTCATCCACTATTCCGCTGGAAGGAACTTCGTCTTCATTTGGTGCAAGTTCGACTGCAGACTCGGAAGAACGAGCATCTCCTCTGACGGTCAGAGGAAAAAGTCCTAATAAGCGCGCACTGTGAGTTTGACTTTCTTTCTGGCGTCTGTTTCTATGAGTGATTAGGACGTTTGAAGGGCTCTGGCCGCATCTATCAGATGTTGTCAGATGAAATGCCTAACTTAGTTAAACATGAAAGTGGATACAAGAGATTCACATAATCTGCATTTTGGAGACTGAAATAAGTGGTGTGTCTTTATTATGAATCATGATGGTGCTGGGTGCTGATTTGATCCTCTGTTACCAGAGAAGTTTTCACTTTTGAATTGTGGAAGCTAGTTTCAGTCGTAGGCTAGAACAGAAACTTATTTTGGAAACATTTGTTTCAAAGCTGCCTTGCCTTTTTAGAAGATATTGTGTATTTGTGATAATTTAAACTAGAGGTAAATACAGTAATAGTAATAATAAAATATTGATAATAAAAAAGATAAATAATAGTAACTAATTAATGTATGTATGTATATTCGTTTATTTCATAAATAACAGCAAAACGCTGTAGGTGAACAATAGCGGTTGACAGTATGTCTACTTATGGATGGGTTAATTAGTACATGATTTCATATAACATTCTTCGGATAAAGTTCATCGAGTCTTTATTGGGCAGGGTGAAATTGTGTGCCCTTTGTTGGAAGTTATGTAAAGTTATAATGTGAATGACTAAAATCACTAAAGATTTAATACTTCCAGTCAGTAATTCACTGTACTGAAGACCTGTTGCATCAGCTGTATGTGATCAACATTCAGTTGAATGCTGATTGATTCTCCATTTGTTTATGCTGTTTTTGTTAATTGGGTGAAACTGTCATGACTGTGTGACCTCAAGCCAAGTTGATAAATAGCTTTCATGATTTAAGGGTCTAGAATTCAGTGTACCAAGGGAGATGTGTGAGATGGATGTGCGTCCATTTGGTCCAGGCAGCCATTAGAAATCTTTGTGAGTCTTTCTTGAGGCTGTGACAGTGTATACTGTATAATCCACCAGTTGGACCCACCCACTAATCATCCACCCACTGGACTTGCTGAGCAACAGGTTTGATATGATTTCTGTCATTGATTCCAGTCTGAGCTAAGGGAGCACCTGAAGGAAATTGCTGTGTTGGTCCTGAGTTGTCTGTCGTTGATCACCATGTGACTGTCCTATTCGCCATTTTGTCCATGTAATGGAGCATAAATGTATAAGTGACTATAATGGAGCAGTGCTATGTATAATATGCGGTGAAGTAAAACAACCATTTCTTTCAATCTAAGTCAGGAAACCTGTGACATTAAGTGTAGAGGTTGGAAGTAGTCCAAGTTCTGGAGATTTTGCCAAGTCTGCAGAAAAACTTATCATTACATAACGTGGAGCATAAAAATGCTGTTGACTTTAGCTTAACTTTAAGAGTACTAAAAGTGACTGGAGAGTACTAAAAGTGACTGGGAAACCAATGCAGTTTTTTGTTAAAGTGTTAATAAGGCTAAATACTTGCTACTGCAGGTCAGTTTTTTTAATTTGAGATCAGATTTAATCCAAGTTTGTGAAGGATATTTTATGTTGATCATCTGATACAACAATCTTTTTTCCATGTTTATTTAGCCCTGCACACAATCTTGGTCGCTTAAATTTGCATGCAGACATCAGTGCAAGCTCTTCACCATCGTATGTTGGAACGACCCACTCAGCTGCAAGCAAAAATGTGTCAGAGGAAAGTTTCCTTCCAGCGAGTTCTGTCAGTGATGTCACAGGTGAGGAGTTTGAGGTTCTCGTTAGATTCCAGGAGGTTTACAAGGTTTTTGCCTGTTGAGTCGTGGACATTTTCATTCTGTTTTGCGAGGTAATGTCAGGTCAAGTATTTATTAGGCAATCAGCACAAGTTCAGTCTTTTCCACTGTTGGTTACATACCTTCTGTGGTCTTAGACTTCTAGTATTGCAGCTTTTATAATGGGTTAAGAGTGCAATTTCATTTAGAAGCAACTATTGATTGGCAACTTGTGTATTAGGATAATCACACTGTAGAAGTCTTCAGATTGAAAGAACTGTCAACTGAAGTGCTTATGCAACAGTAAACAATGGGCCTTTACCTGGCATATTGCATGGCATATATAAACCAGTCGTCGTTACAGTGATATGTGGCGATTTTAAAAAAACCGCTGATATACTATCAGTCATCCGCTGTTAGTACAGAATGTCGTTTTTCTCTGTTACAAGTTCTGTGAATATCTGCCCCAGTAAAATAGCTGCTACAACTTAAACAATGACTTACAGTTGATGTTCAGCTAGTTAATATAATTTTTAGCTTTGCTTCTCCAGAATGGAACTGGCATTGACACTGATCCAACAATCCAGCTCTTTAAATATGATTTGTATGCACCAATGAAAGACAAGAAAATGTTTTATTTATTTTTACATGTCTGCTAAGTTGTATAATGGCATTTGTACAATACCAAGTATGATACAAAGAAACTGACAGATGGATACAGCTGACAAAAGTATGAAGACAACATAGATAGGAACATACAGATCAATGATCAGGAACTGATGATGATGACGCTAATGGCATATTTGCATTCATATAACCACGGTAAGGTTGATAGAGTGGCAGAACGTTGGTGTGTTTGCTTTTCTCTACTGCGCCTCGTGTTCAAATCCGGTTACATTGTGTGGAATTGTTGCTCTCAAGCCGTGGAGAAATTGTCCTATTGTCGAATAGGGTGTTATATTTGGGAGATAGCTTAAACTGAACAACCGTAGTTCTAGAGACTAATGAACAGTTTCCTTTCCTCCCTTGACTTTTATCTTTTGGTTTTAGTTTACATCAAAGACAAGCCATTGCCTCCCACTCCAGTTCGTGTAAAACGATAAATCTCGTCATTTCAAGGTTTGAGTAATTTTATTTTAACTTCTCTTTGTTATGTTGCGTAAATTTAAATTTGGTTGTTTAGAAACCTTAGCTCAGACCAGACGAGTGAAGAAAACCATGATGGTCAGCCCTTTGTGGTAGCAGATGAAGCTGAATGATCTCTTTAGGAATCAATTAAACAACGTTAAATGTTCATGTGATTTGCTGTGAAGTTTCAGAGAAAAATATTTTGAAATTGATGGCATTTTGAGGAAAATTTGATGAAGGCAGTTATGACTAAGCAATCTTTTAGAAGAGGTAATAGAAATGGGAAAGCTTGTAGAAGTATGGTGTAATCATCGCCATTATTACAGGGATAGTGAGTTTGTTAACTTTCTCCAAACCTAAAGTGTGATTGCTATCCTTTAGCTTAGTGATTTGTTCTTGTCTGAGGAGTTACTGGTATGAATGTTGAACTGGTTGTTTTGATTTATCTTTGTCTGGATAGACAGAGTTTGTGATTTGCTAGTGTATGTATGTTTGGATATTAATGTAGCTGTTTTTAGGAACTTCTTGCTGCTGAAGATTGAAACAGATGTGACTTAAGCAAGATTAACTTGAAATGTTTCCCAAGCTGTCTAATTGCTAACTAGACTTTATTTTGATTTTCTAGAAAACCTGAGCTTGATTTGCCTGTTTCAACAACTCGAATTCATCGGTCTTTCTCTGCTGTTCTCGTCAGTGGAAGCATGATCTGGCTGAACCACATTGCTATTGCATTTATGATTCGGTAGACCTCGTCGTGAGTGTTGAAGCGTTAGTCTTAGTCATCGAACATTTGGAGCAATTCTTGATTGCTGTTTGAAGTTGACGTTTACCACTGTATTGTGATATATAAACGAACATTTTTAGCACTGCTCTAGGTAATCTCAGTCAGGAGTGCTTGGTAATGTGAAAACACTTTCAAAGAGAATGGTTTCATCTGTTGATGTGAACGTGTTAGTGGAAAGGCCACAGGATGTGGAGAATGAGCCAGCTCCCACTTCCCACCAGATGACCTTGAGGTTTGTGCAGAGTCAAGTATTAAAAAATGGAGTTGACTTTATGTGATTCAGACACTGGACAAGCTGTGCTACACCAGACCACTTAGGTATTTCTCAAGAATGCAAATATTGTTTTACATTGGCTTTGGTAACTGGTGTTTACATGTTCGATTTGTTTGGAGTGATCATTCGGCTAAACCAGAAATGGTAACACTTTCAGCTTTCATGTATTAGTAGAACCTAAAATTCTAATTGATATTCTTGCCAAGCAGTTGGGCACTTTTTCTGACTTGACTTTAAGTAGATAATTAGCGTGATTGGCAATGCACCATTCACAATTTTATGTTTTAAATTGTTGAATTCCTTGGCCTTTTGTTAAATTTTCTGTGTCAGATGACACATGTTAATTAGCTTGGCAGCATTTTGACCTTGAAGTTTGGGAAGTAATGATGTACGAGAAGTAATGTCTAAGCCAGAGATTTCTTGTTTTCTTCCTGAAGTCAACAAATATTGTGGTAGAATGATGAGAAAATTGTCTGTAATTGTGAAATGATTATCATCATTCTGTCTCAACTTACCATCACTTAGATGCATGCGCTTTTAACGCTTTAGCGATGAGCTGCATTGGTTTGATCTGTTAGTGCTTTCTCGTCGTTAAAGGATTAAGGTTTTATCTGTTGTGATGATTTCACTCAACGTCCACATTTTTACAATTTCTGGTTGCTCATTTACAACAGTAATACTGATGCCATGTACATTATGAATTTAGGTAACTGTTTTGTTATTTTATGCGTTTTTGGCAATAATGTTGCGGTTAATGTTCTTGTTTCCTTTGGGCTGGTGCAAGTGTTTCCATAAAAATTTCTGCAGAGGGTTTGGTCTGGACTCTGGAGACTTTTTGGGTTTTTCTTGCCTAATATCTTTTCGATGGACTACCATTTATTTTGTTCCAACTCTTCACAACCTGGTGTATGCATAGATTTATCTTAATATTATGAATTTCACCTAATTTGGTCGGTTTTAATCAGAAATGTATTTATTTAATTTCAGATCTGTTTAATATGCTAGGTATGACTATTATTTGTGTGATTGTGTGTACGTGCATACATGCATTAAGCCCATTATTTCTGCAATTTCATTTTCCAAAGAAGTACACAACTTTTCCTTGTTAGTTAGTGTGGACATTTGTAGTGTTTTTGTGAAAACAAGAGCTACTGAGAACAAAATTAATGTACACAGAAAATTAAGCCAGGTCGTAAGTGTCCATATTTTCTCATAAGAGCAGACGTTCCTTTTAAAAGCAGATGTCCGATTTCTTTGGAGGTATTAATCTTCTGCTGCATTTTTAATTGTCAAGACATTTCCTGATCACCATTAATGCACATTTTTGCTAAGATAAACTGTCCCTTGTTTGTTGTGTTTACATTGACCTTATTACTACATTATGTTCCTTTGCAGTCTGTCTGGCATAATAGAGTTGCTCTTTCTGAATGTTTTGATTAGGTTAAAGATGTCATGTTATCATACATTTATACAGCAATATTTGAAGGAAGATGTGTGTCAGTATGTACTACTACTAGTCGTATGTATAGCAGGTGGCATTCTAGTGATAAAAGGGACCAGCCAAATCATTTGACACCGTCAGCGGCAGTCGATTTCATGAAATTTCGTAGCAATTAGTCATTTGCTGAATTTTATATAAAAGAATTCTTTTAAGTGGACTGTTAGAGATGGTAGTGGCTTAAACTGGAGCGCCATTTGTTCATGCATTTCAGTGCTTCACGCAATTTCAGAACACTTGTGGATTAGTAATAGAGCGTTGTTGCTTTTGATAGTCAGTTGGCGTATTTACTGCCGGAGTTTGTCTAGAAGGGCAGAAGTGTGTTTACTTTGTAGTTACGTACATGTAGTGTGCATTCCAGTTTAAATGGTAACCAAATGCTCAGTTCTCCAGCTCTACAGCACGTTTTGTTTTTGTAAGAATCAGTGGTGATATTAAGCATTTTATCATTGGTGATGCTTATATTTTTTAACAACAATAAGAGTTAAAACAGTTAGTATGTGCGTTTGCAGATGTACGATGAGTTAGACACTGCAACTGTAGGGCATTCTGGTAGATCTGCCATCATGTGGTCAGTTAATGCTGTTACTACCTAGTTTGTCAAAGCTATCAAATTACTTTGAGTTACTATAGAGGTAAAAGAGTCAACGAGTTAAGATATTTCTGTGGTAAATTCTACCGATGCTAAGCAGTTTGCTTTTGTCACCAAGCTACAGTTGAGAGACAGTTCACTGCATAGTTTGACTTTGAATTCAGTGAAATTTGTAGAGAACAAGACTCTGGCTTAGTTGCAGTTTTACAGGGTCCATTATATCTGCTTATGACACTAAGTTAGTGGAGTGAGTTATACATCTCCCACCTTAATAGATTTTTCATAAAATAGGCAACAAAAGCGCATTCAGCAAATTAGCTAGTCCTCGACTCCTTGCTATTTATGTATTCCGTATCTTTAAAATATTCAGAATTTGTTTGGTTGCCGAACGTTTTTGTATTTTATTCAGTGTTCAGAAAATGTTACTGCAAATTATGTTGCCCAACTGTACAGTTCCAGTTATCCCATTTGAAAAACACTTTCTAGTGCTTTCTAAAAACTGCTTTACATAGTTTAGAAATTAAGCAGACATGTTTGATGCAATGCGTTCAATAAATATATTATCGTTTTGCTGGACTGAATTCACAAAAGCTATTTATGCAGCCAATATCGGTTTCATTGTGCCTACTATAACTGATCTTAAGTAATGGTTAGTATGCTGGACATTACTAAGAGGTTGAGGGTTCAAATTCACAAAGGCAGAAAGATACGCCAAGATTTCTGTTCCATGAGGACTTTCTAGTGAACTTGGCTATAAATGAGTACATTCCATACACTGTCAGTGACATGAAGCAGCGAGCGAGATGATTGGCCACTCGGCTACTAGCCAACACTTCTCATACTAGGGGTTAGTTCCATCATTCGTTTCCATAGTGATAGTTTACGTAGAAATATAAAATATAAATGACCAATGTTTTAGCAACCTGGACTATGAGTTACAGTTGTAATTGTTAGAACAAAAGCAACTCCAGTGAACATTTTCACATTAAATTACCAACTCATGTTTGTAAAAAGGTGTATTTAAATGCAGAAACAAAATTTACAAAATACTTGATGGACAACAACAGTCCCATTCTTCATCTTGACTTTTAATGCTGCACATACTTCGAGACTTCTGACATGATAAACACTGAGGAACACAGCCATCCTCTAACAACGGTTTCCCATATTGATTGTCACAGCCAGAGTCAGTCTCATCATTTTGACTCTAATAATAATAATTACACCCTGAAAGTCTAGAACACTGAAAGGCCCCAGAATTCATTAGAATTATATGACTAGATCTATCTTTGTGTCCAGGGCCGCATTAAGGCTAGTGCGGGCCTGGGTGCTGTGATTACCTTCCAAAGACCCCTCTGACAACCACCGGTCCACCGTGCACATATTTATCAAATGTGGGCCCCTATAAACCGCTGGCCCGGGTGCTGCTGCACCCTTAGCACCCCCCTTAATTCGGGCCTGTTTGTGTCATGGAGAAGAGGAAGTTTTTGGATGGAGAATGTTCTTGGTCGTTAATGCCAGACTGCACAGCTGTTTAGCACTTATTGTCTGTTCATTCAACTGAAATACTGATGGCATCTGAGTTGAGAAATTTCTTTCTAATACACTTTAACTGAAGAGTAGATCATTGGCATATTTAATGACCCTTCTGCTAATTACAGAGCTCCCATACTTCTTTAAACTCTCTGCTCCATCATGACTTTATAACTATGCCTGCCTAGTGTAGACTATTTATGCTTATACCTAAGTCAATTTTCTAATGATCCTTTTTCCTGCTAGCTCTTTACAACTGCAACGTTAGCAGCACACCAACTTAATCATATTCCCAGATAAATTAAGCTCTGTTTAATTCACTTTTCAGCTTCAATTTGCAACAGGATCAGACATTGGATTCTGCAGATCCCACTCAGTATTCAGACAGAGCACACCTATTTGAAATATCGTCATCTTGAGAGTAGCGCTCGTGAATAAGTTGGTGCTCTAGACTTAGCTTTAGAGTAGCGCTTTAGAAATTTGGAGTGTAAGATTACGAGCCATCTTGAATGAAACCATTCAGAATCATGGAATGTAGCCTATTAAAACATCAGCCATCTTGAAGATTGCCACCTTTAAAGTATTCATCAGAACTTAAGCATTACATATGGAAACATCTTATACATAGCCATTCCACAGGTAGCCATCTCAAAGTAGCCACTTCTAGTGTACTGATCCAGAAGGAAGTCGTCTCACAACTCAGCCATTTTAAATCTAACCACAAGATTCATTCATCGTGAAAATATCTGATTGAATGGATCAATTAGGAATTGAACCACCTGATATGAAGTCGTCTTGAGCGAAGCCATCCAGAAGCCAGCCGCTTTGAACGTGATGTCTAGCGCAGAGCCACCCACAAAGCCACACTAAATGTAGCTCCCAGTTGGAATCATTAATACCTAGTATGAGAAGTGTAGGCGTGTTATGTTGTTCAAGTCTTTCATGAGTCCTTCGATATTTGCCATCTCCTCTGTGAGTTCCTCAGTGCTGATGCAGTTCTGCAAAACCATCATCACCATTGCCATCATCATCACCATCATCATCATCCTTGTATCACCAACAGCCTTATAACATGCAGGACAAGAAATAATTTACATAGTGCCTCTTCAAGACATCTACTCGATGGCACTCCTAGCCCAGACCTAGCAAAGCAGAACAGTCTTCAGTTTATGTCTTCTGTTGCATGCAGAACACAATGATTGACGTCGCTGCCGTGATCATCGTTTTGTATGGTTTTTTGACATTGTTATTAAGTACAACTATTAATCCATCACACTTCAAATTGTTCACATGATTCAGGTTGCTGGGTCATTTTCAGAACCACAGTCAAAATCTAGAGGTCGTCAAGCCAAAAAAGCCATAGGAGATGCCAAGATATTATAGACATTTGAAGAGTTCAGTTACAAGTAGTGCTCTTATTATAAAATACCAGTCAATGGCTGGTTTGAAGTGAAGCTGCAATACATAACTCAAATCCACCTGAGTGTAATGGAGATTCTTCTCATTACAGAAAGACCAGAACATAAGCTAAAGAAGATAAGAAATTCTGCAATGAGACTTTCTTCTAACCGGTAAGTCAGATGAATTGTCGAGGTTGTCTACCAGCCGTTCTTCTGGACCCAAAAGAGGCAGGCGGACTTGAGGCGACGTCATTGGATTCGATGGCAGGACCTTGAACGAACTTGAACCTGAACTCATCTCCCTATCTGTAAGAAGTACATGTACCAAGTATGTTAGATGCCATAAGATTAAATATGTATTAAATTTGCTCAAGTAAATTTACACTACCCACGCTTTTGGGATCCTACTATTTTCAAAGGAGGTATCTGCTAAAAAACAGAAGACTTATAACTGTTCTATTGGGCTCTACCTCTTCCAGAAGAGAGCTTCTCTTAAACAAAGTCAGAAGAGAACTCAAGAAGAAAGCTTGCTTTAAATTTGTTTACATTTTATAGAAACAACATTCTGGAAAACTGGCACTAATTCTGTAGGTAGAATGCCACAAGAGGAAGAGACTGAGACATCTGATGACTTTTGAAAATTAACAGATACTAAAATGATGAAGTCAAACTCAGAAGGTTCTTCAAAGCAATCAAACACAAACATGAAAAAAAGCAATCTAACACAAACATGACAAAAAGCAATCTACTAAGTACCTATTAGCCATGCTGTTAGGAAGAATCCTCTAAATATGGCTCAAAAAGAAAAGTCACTTTTGTTCAAAACAACAATCGCAGCAACAACTATGATTAAACCATGAACT
Organism: Aporrectodea caliginosa; assembly: GCA_020284085.1. Taxonomy (NCBI): domain Eukaryota; kingdom Metazoa; phylum Annelida; class Clitellata; order Crassiclitellata; family Lumbricidae; genus Aporrectodea; species Aporrectodea caliginosa. Next base: position 3,079,088 of record JACEVL010000415.1, on the reverse strand, counting down.
TAAACTAAGATTTGAACTTTAGAATTAGTAAAAAGGCAGCCAACATGAATCAGAACCAGACTACCAGTACTTAATTAAAGCTGGCTTAAATATGACAATTAGTATAAAGACTGATCTAAAGCAGTAATCATGACACAATATGAAAACTAAAAGCAGTTTGAGTCTGACAGGATGATCCAAGTATGAAGCATACCAGGATTAGAAAGAGTAATGTCAGCAATGTTGACCCTGGGTGTTGCAGCATACTGAGACCTGGAGGGAAATGTTGTATTTCCAGTTGAAGATCTGCTGTGGTATGCCAGTGAAAGTGGATCACTCACTGCAAACAAGAGCACACCGTAATTTTTAAGATGTAATAAATTAGGTCAATGCACAGCGAAAGAATTTTAATTTAAGCAATTTTATTATTGATTTTCTTAATTTAATTTTCATCTGCTTCTCTGAGTGACTGGTTACTTCTATCACAGGCGTGTTGCACCAAAGATCAGGTGGATCATTGACAGACGCCAGTTTATAGGTTCTAAAGTCTGTAACATGTTTTGCACTTGCTTGGATCTAATCTTGAAACTAATTTTACTGCTATGCTGTTTATTGTTAAAAAATTTTTAGCAGTTGGCCAATTGCTAGTGTAATAACACTGTATTCTTGACCAATTCTCTTGAACTTTGAAACAGATTTTTATTTGCAATTTTTGTCTGGCCATGCTACCTGCTGGACATGCTATGTGCTGACTGTCAATCGAGATGTCGGGGATTAAAGTCCCCGCCAGAACAGAAATTTGTTTTGAGACTTCTACCCCATCTGCACTCCCTAGCCAACTCAGGCATAATGAGTACACTGACCGTACAATGTCGGTGGGAAGATCAGACAGTGAGGGAGAGGACTGGCCACCTGCCCTCATATGCTGAGGCTAAGAAAATGAAGTCGTTAACACTTCATACCCAATTCTACCTTAGGGACTGCTCTTCTTCTTTTCATGCTACCTGGGAAAACAGGACTCTAGTCTAGAACTGTTCAACAAAAGTGCAATTATCTTGTTCTCAATGTTCAATGGGTGAATGATTCAGTAAAGCATTTACCTGGTTCTCTATAGGTGGGTGGAGTGTCAACTGGTATCACAAGAGGAACATGACGTAAGGAAGCACTGCGGTATCTGTCATCATCTCTGCCACCTTAGAAACCAAACACAAAAATATGTCTGTTTTAGTGCCAAATCAATCCAAAAACAGAATACCTGGGCACAAGACAGACAGAGAAAGAGGACTGACAGTCTCACAGAGAAAGCGAAAAGCAGCTACACTTTGATTGGGAATAACAACATGTTCTTCAGGAACTTGGAATGTTTCTGGACGAGGACTTCTCCATGGAAGAGTATGTGAATTTCCTATGCATGTTCTGCCTTTACTAAATGTTTGAGAACAGAATCAAGTGGTGAAATCTACACTACAACTCTCAATCACTCCTTCATTCTGACATGCCTGGAGTAATGCTGATGATGCCAGCCAATGCGCCATAAGGTTGACTCAGCCTTCCACTCCCTACGGGTGACTGTAAAATGAGCAGTAGGACAGACGGGCGCCTTGCAGGCTGCCATATAGTTAAATTTGACTCCTGTTAAGCATGTTATTATTATTGTTACTACTGTATCATGTAATGTTACTGTGTACTTGTCAGTTTGAATTAATAAACAAATATTAATTTTTTTTTTTATGCCCCGAGGTACATATGATCCCTCAGGGACTTAAACATTAATTAAGAAATTATTATTATTATTAAATTACTGTATTTTGACATGTGTGTTATGTAGAAACCTTTGTCATTTGTGCTTCGCTTTCTTCTGTGTCCGATTGTGGCACTTTCCACCTCACTGATGTCATCTGGATCGATGTGTTCCATCTCAGAGAGTTCCACATTTCCATGTATCCAGAGGTCAGGAGGCTTCAGGCCCTTGTGCATTCGCTTTGACTTTGGTGAGCCACTCCTATTTACAGAAATATCAAGAATTCCAAAAACCAGCTGGAAACCACAAATGACTATCACATTCAAACAACTGAACTAGTTACCTTATTGGTTAAGATGCTCACCAAAGTCTTTAAGAGTGCTTCTCAGAGCAGAACACTTGTTCAACTCAGATAAAATTTATTCAGCATTTATTCATCAATACTGCTATTATCAATATGCTGGAGCATTTTACAAAATATCACTACTGCATTAAATGCCTATACCATTAATTTTACCTCTATGTTCAAAAATTTGCATTCTGCTCCAAAATACAAATACGTATTCAGTGTCAGACATTGATAGTGGTATCACACATGAGAAATGTTACAAATCAACATGGAAATTTTGACGAGTAATTTTTAGTAGCAAAAATTTTATAAACTTAATGTATGGTCATATTTGATAGAAATGAACAACATGTGATAATACAATACAATACAACTGTATTTGATATTGTCCTTCAAAAGTGTGTACACGCGATCATATGACAGAACATCCATGAAACTGAGCAATTGTTCCTGAAGAACTTGCTCAAGGTCCTTACACAATGATCGCCCAAGTGGAGGCTTACTTTCCACATTACAGGCCAAGCACTTATCTTTCTGGCTACCAAGCCCCACATGTATATCATACAATGAAGATGAAAATAAGTAATGTATGATAAAGATACAAAATCTGAAAGTAATATGAGCCTAGTATCAACCAAAATTAAAATATAAAAAGGCCACAATTAAAACAGATCCAAGCCACTAGCAATGTGGTATTAGCATTATGAAATAGAAAAGTTGATAGACTGTCATTCTGGAATAAACTGTCCACAGCCACTCAACACAAACTAAGAAGCTGAATGAATCCCTTTAGAATATTGCGTACATCTGCTTTCGATTTGTAGGACGACATCTCGAGCAGAAGCAACAGACAACTGCTACCATGGTAACCAGAAGAATGATGATGACTGATCCACCAATGCAACCAATGATGATCCAGAGATGCATTGAATCCATTCCATCGCTTTCCAGATCCGTTCCTGGAGTCTCAGTATCTGGATCAATTCAAAGACAAACACACAATGAAAGCCATTAACTGTTAACTCATATTATAATAAATTCACTTTCCCATTCAATTAATTTTTATGGCTTAGGATGCATGCATTCACTTCTCTCTTCCTTATAAATATATTCTTTTCTTACTTCCTTCTGTTCATTCATTCTTTCACTCCTACATCCATTCATCCCTTTATTCACTTGCTCCCTTGTTAGCAACCACATTCTATGAATCATTCATGTACAGCTTACTCTCTCTTTTTTTCCTATACATTCATTCATTCATCGATCTATCCATCTGCTCCCTTGTCAACTACCACATTCAATCATATAAACCTCTTTCCATTTAAATACTCTTTCCAATTCATTTTTATGATAGTTTTATGTTCTGAAAGCCTGCAGCAGTTCATTTTTAAAATAATATTCTTTTTACAAAAAAAGCTGCAAATGTTTAAATATTTGGCTGAACCACATTATTTAAACAACAGGTCTAATATAACTTCTTGAAACCAGTAACTAAAAATTCTTTTAATTTTATTTAAACAGTTTAACAATTCTGGGTGTTCAAGAAATTGTCTAACCAAAGCAACTATATAACAGAACACTGTTACCATTTGGGTTATATGGCACAATGGCGAAACATTAGGATAAACTGTAGGAGCAGATGGTACTACTTGACCTGCAGTCTTACATCCTTCAGTTGAAACTAAACTCTGCACTTAGTAGTTCTTTGCCTTCAACCATGCTTCCATTTACAACAGGCGATTACCACATACATTCTTACTTGGAAGATGTCTTCCCAAGCCATCCGATGTCTCCAGAACACCATCTCTTCTTCCATCGGCTAAACATTTCAAACATCTTCTATCAGAAATCAATTGGAAATTGAAGAAATTAATAATTACAAAGTTGTTTCAAATCGCAGCATTTGCCTCAGAAAGTCTACTAAAGAATGAATGATCCCATTACTGTCACAGACAGGGCATGAATGCCATGAACTAGTTGCTTAAAAAACAAATTAAACAGCAGAAAACAATGCTGTGATAACCGAAGGCTCCAAAGGACTGTGGTTGTCTGTACGACATTGGGTGTGGCTGTTCATGACCATCACTCATACAGTTGGTATTCTATGTCATCATGATAATAAAAAGCAACAAGATGGCCGATTGTATTCATGCTCGCCAATTAACATGGAGAATTCAGGTTCAAGTTTCTGCTATAGGGCCATTGCTGTGCAGGGTCAATCATGCAGAAATGCTAAGCATAGTTAAAACATTGTTGAACAATATTTCATCAATATACATTGGTATGCAAACGTATATTGGTGAAGCATTGGTCAGTAATGCTCAACAAAGAGAGTCAGCTCCAGGAGTGGCACTATATAAATTTCCTTAATAATAATAATTACCTTCTCCTGTACCTGAACAAACAATTTATGAACATCCTAGCTGTTATCCAATTCCATGCTCAGTTCACTTTTTGGAGCAAACAGTTAGTTATTAGCAGCTACATACTTATATGTCTTCCTAATTTAAATAATAATAACAATAAAAATAATAATAATAATAATGAACTTTAGGTCCCATTAAATAGAGGCCTTGCATTTATCACAGAGTTGGGCCGTCACCTGACAAAGGCGTCAGAGAGACTTTCGTTGACAATTCAGCGCTTTAACGCTGTGGCCTTCGCTGGTTCTTTTGTTGACCCTAAACCCGAGGTGGAAGAGGGGTAGCCCTTCCAGTTACATTAAATTTATAATAATAATAATAATAATAATAATAAATAATAATAAGCATGAATGGATATAAATCTGCAAACAAGTACATACATGCGTACGTACATGTGTGAACATTTCTATAGCGCATTTAAAGAATGTCTCTCAAAATGTTTCTTGAACTGTTTTTGGTGATACAGTTTGAATTTTATAAATGCTGAAATCAAAATGAACAATAATGTTGGTGAGCCAAAACCAGCATCTGCTATTTACTTTTGACATATTAAGAAAGACTAAGAAAACAGGAAAGTCTTACATCAATAAATTACTCATGATTTCATATGCAAGAAATCCAAATTTTTGAAAACACAATAACATCTTTGATGTCTGAAGTGGAAGAATAGTTTCCTTACCTTTACCTTATGTCAAGCTTAAAATGTTTCCTTTACCCTTTAGAGTTCGAAACACAACTGTAGGTGCCATTGGCCCAGGACCCACGGCATTACGGGCCTGGATCTTGAAGTAATAGGTCGTGTCAGCGGATAGATCACGAACTGTGGCAGACAGGCGGTCACCCAAAACTCCCTCAACCACCCAATCACTGTCGGGCAGAGTGGAGTCCGTTGAGTAATACAGCAAGTACCCTAAGTAAAACAAATACATCAAAAAGCTGTCTCTTTACAATTGAAATTTTTTATATTGGACTTTGCTGAATTGCCAAAACGTTACTAAAATGGCAGCATCCATCAAAACTTTAAAAATTTACTTTCCTAAACTGCATTGTTAACTAGTAATGCTGGAGGTCGAGCAACACCCCAGAAGAGTTTACTGCTGAAATGAGAACAGATAGAAACTGATGGAGGATGTTATCTTGCAACAGAATAAACAGAATGTGGTAGAGAGACTGCACCTGTGATTTGTCCGTTGGCCAGGCGAGGTGGTTGCCAGTTGACAGTGATTGCACTTGACCCTCCCACTGGCACTAAGGTCAGATCTCGTGGTGAGGTAGATGGCGCTACAAAAACAGACAAATACTCCTTGTAACTTTGTTATGGGTTAACAGTGAACAGCAGCAAGATGCATGAAGTGTTACCAACTTAATTTTATTGGCCTCAGCATGCTAACCACTTGAATAGCGCACCACAACGGAAGACTCGTCATATGATGTCTCATCACAGTCGTGGAGAATAGCTTATACATTCACATAGTATACATACACACTGGAGGAAATGGCTTCTCAAGGCCTACCTTACTTTACCTCAATTTACCTTAAAGTACCTTTCAGTGGATTGCCTTACCTTTCTTCACTGTCTACCTAATACCTGTAGGCTACGTTATGCACTGCCTGGCTCTGCTCCTTATTTCACACACAAGAGATTGGAATCTCTGAGCCTCATGCTGAATCAGTCAATGGTAGTTACTAAGCATAATCGGTGTGCAAGCTAAATTTCAATGCAATGGGGGGGGGCCCGATAGCGCATTGGATAACACACTGGCATAGAGAGCGAGAGGTACCGAGTTCGAGCCCCGTAGGTCGGACATGCTTTGTAGTCTGCTATTAGTGCCGTGTATTGCAGGCTGTCTGTTCTGTTAGTAGTTAAGATTTATGTCTTCTGTCATTTGTGTTCTTGTGAATTGTTTCAATTGCACTGTAACCGGTTGCGGTTTGTCAACCAGATTGTTTCAATAAACGAAAATATTATTATATATTATAGTTTAATCAAAAACCAAGTCAGTGCCAAAGGTCAAGTTTGTTTAAATCAAACAATTGATGTAGGACTATAGTCTTCATCTTGAACCACCCACTGCACTTACCAGCTTCTCTGGTGCTGTTAAAAGCGCTGAGGCTCCACGTACTCTGTCGCGTTCCCTTCGAGACCTTAACGCTGAACTCATATTCTGTGTCGGGTCGAAGGTCCTCGATGAGTGCACTTAGGTCAGTTGTGTTGACAAATCGATACTTGAACTGGAATTTCGGATTGTATCGTATCGTGTAGTATCTGTTGTCGTTGATGCGTTGACTGCGGCCCAGAGTCGTGTCAGACCACGTCAGCATGACAGTGGTTGATGACAAGACAACAGGCTTGATGCCAACTGGTGGCATGAGTGGCATTTGAGGCTCTGGAGCTGTCAATCAATCAATTGATTACAGAATCAGTCAACTCAACCAGTAAATGAGTCATTCATAAATTAATAAACAGTTATTGTATCCCAAGTAATGCAGCTAAGGGTTAAAGGTGACATCTCTTAATCACAGTGTTTCATCAACACCTTTAACCAGTAAACCGCTCTAAATAATCATGGCAAATCAACCAAATAATCAGTCAGTAAGTAGGCCTAAGTTTAAAGGATATCACTCATTTGCAGAATTAGTAGGTTGCCAATATTCTCTAATAACTGATATTCAAATGATTGCACTGGCTGACCACAGAAAAAAAGGAATAACTTTCAAGATTGGTCTAATCATATGCCAGACCCTATATTTCAGTCAATCTTTCCATATTCAGTCTATGCTGATTCTCAAGAATTCTCTTTATTCGACCAGGTGATCTGCCTGTCTTAGTCAAACCATTCTGTGGACGAGGACGGCTCTCGACAGGCACTTCTTTTCTGTTGTTGGCCCTGGACTCTGGAGCTCTCTTCCAACAACGTTCGCTCTGCAAAGACTGTGTTGACCTTCAGATCTTCACAAAAACTCATCCTTTTCTTGTCTCATAGGTTGTTTCCGAGTCTTCTCGAATTCCCTTTCTGGCTTTCAAGTGGACACTCACTCTATACTATTGGCTTGCAAGATAATTTTGCTTAGTAGCAACTATCGACTGATACCTTGAGCAATATTACAGTGACACTATAGAAGTTCTGAAATTATTAAGGCACTAAATGATTGCCTTCCCTAAGACGGTTAAAAAAGAATTTTAAAATGTGAAGAGATGCGTTGTCATGTGATATGTGATTGAAGTCAGTCCTCTCCCTCTCCCCTCCCTCCCTACCTCCAACCTTCCCCACCCTCCATCCATCTGTCCGTCCCTCCCACCCTCTGTTCCGGCCTCGCTATATCCCTCCTTCCCTGCCACCCTTCCTTCTTCCTTCTCTCCCTCCCTCCCTCCCTCCCTCTCCTTCTTGCTCTTTCTCAATAGACAATTACTTTAATAAGGCGTCTTTCAAATTATCTTGTGAATGGAAATTAAACCTTAATGTAACATCACCCACACACATGAGGACATTTCTGTTCTTTTATTATATTAATCATCATGTCAGCCAATCCCGAAGTCAATAGAGTCAGTAGTAACCATGAGCTCTTAGACACCTACTGGTCATTTCACGTGTCACAGTTGTTTCGTAGACCGGAATTGCTTCTCCAGCATAATTGAAAGCCTTCAGGCTGATCACGTATTCTGACGACGGCTCTAAATTCAGCATTAGTTGAATTAAGTAAGATATTAAGCAACTGCACAAAAACAGAGAAAAACTGTCCATGAAGAACCAAACGCTAAAAGAGAAAATCTGAAGACTAATGTACATCACATCAGTCTTCATCCAATTTCGTATTTCAAAACAAGGCATCCATTTACACAATACCAAACTCCTCACTGACAATATAAGCTTTAAGCAAGCTGCAAACCAAGTCCTACATGTCACTTACGGCTATTCCCTTGAATGGACACATGAACATCCAGATAACTCCATTAATAATATACACAATATTACACTGTGTAAATAGAAATATTTTGAGCTGAAGGAAGCCGAGTAACAAGTTAACACTAATGAACCACTATCATACATGTATTTACTTCAGTTTACATGAATATACATGAGCACACTAGCATATTCATTAGTGAGGCACTTACTAAGGCCTTTGACAGTGTGATGTCTTCTTCTAGGATCCAGTATCTGTCGAAAGATGTCTGGAATTCCAATACCATATCCTAGGACGTAGCCACGGATTCGGATATCCTGTTCCATTGGAGGCGTCCAGCTCACCATGATGGCGTCTGATAACGGACGAACCCTGAGGGAGCTTGCCTTTCCAGGTACACGAGTTTCTGATAAAGAAAAAACAGAATTCTATGAATTATCACATAAAAACGCAGCAATCACAAGCCTATTTGCTTTGTTCTCAACTTGCTAAAAATGCACAACAGATAGGATGCCGAATCATTCATCAAATTAAATCGTTTAGGTATTGCCTAAAGACACACTTGTTTGCAATAGCTTTTTCCGACTTATGACATGGCGCACGGGAAGCGGATAGATGTAAAACGAAAATGTAATATCGCTCAACAGTGTCATTGCATGACATACTGGTAAAAAAAAACAATCTACACCTGCACCAACACATCACAACAATCTTTCATTGCTCTTATATCAGTGTTAACTAACAAATAATGTAAAACTCAACTGGGGCTTTATAAAAACAGGTGTTGCTGCAATTACATTCCACACAGACCAGAATACTGTAAAGACAAACTGAAATGTACCATCCAAATCATGTTTCAACGTTTCCTTCATCAACCATGCTGAAGTTGGACCACTACCATTCACAGTCAACGCCTGAACACGGAAAACGTACTCGGTGCCCTTCTCCAAGTCTACAATCAACAGAAAGAGAATTTTCAAATGCTTTCTTTGAACAAAAAGGTTGATAACTGCTATTGTGCAACAACTGCAACATCACATGGCGGGTTACTAACTGGTAATTGCCACATTTCTATCTCAGATATCAATATTCTGTACTGACACAGAGAACTGGCAACAAATTGTTTACAGCTATTCATCACACAAAAATACTCGACATTCATACAACACCTCCGAAAATCCGCTCTAAACGAACGAAAATAAAAATATTAAGTGACAAATCATATTACTATAATAATAAATTATCTCTAATTACCTGTAAAATCGTAGGATCGCTTGCCTCCCTCCACCATGACATTGAGATTGATCTTGTCCTTGCGCTGTTTGTACTCAATCTTGTAACCCTTAATCACGCCGTTCTGGGAGCCCTCTGGTGGTGGATCCCAGCCAATCACAATGCTCTGAAAGAGAATTCATATCTGGCCAGGCAACATCAAAACATAAAATTACAAGTTCTACCTCTGTCACTACCCTACCTGTGGTAGTGCAAGTCTCAAGCCTGGAGAAAAAGAAGGAGGGCAACGCTGATCATCTTTGTTATGACACAGTGTCAATAAAGAGCAACTAACCGACAATTAAAAGTTCTGAAACCTGCAGAATCAGTGCATCTAGAATTCATGATACAATTGTTGATTTGTTAAGCACACAACTTGTAACATCAGCTGTTCATATTCAAGCCTGAGACATTCATTGTTACTGAACATTTACATAGTGGGTGGGTTTTGGTTGGAGGTAGTAGTTGGTGCAGGACATGGCCTGGGTACATCAGGACAGCTCCCCAAAGAGGTGAGTGTCGGCATTGTCGCAGAGTTGTTCAAATGTTGGGGAGTCCTTGGGGAGGTAATAAAGGCATATCAGTCTACGAATCATCACTTGGAGTCGGTTCCTTGCTTGCTGCCCAACGAAGCCACACCAGGCAGAATACAGCACCCTGGCCAGATTGGTGTACGTGCAACATCGCGAAGCTAGGCTGTTTTGTTTGATAAGGTAAATTGATGGATGAGTTGGTATGTTATCACGTGCGGTGTTGGTTAACTTGATGAAGGGGCAGACAGAGTGGACTCAGGGTATACCAGGTGAAGCATCAGAGCATATCTTTGTGACCTAAGTTTAGACCAATCAGTGTCACAAAAGAAAATCGAAAGATGACACAAAGATGGGCAGCCTACATCAGCATCGATCCCCACAATATTTGAATTAATAAAGAAAAACACAGAATCAGCACTCACTGTGGAACTAACAGCATCTGCTGTGATGTTCTGGGGAGCTGCTGATGGCACTGGAAAAGTAAATAGGTAAACAAGTAATTAGAATAAATGGCAAAAAGATCAGGCATTGTGACATATCAGCTAAGATCAGCAGGCAAGGCATTTTAAAGATTTGATAGATTTAAAGATTAGATTTAAAAAATTGATCACTGCATGAATTCTAACATTTTCACTGAAACATTCAGAATTTAGTAAATAGTTGAGGCAAAATCGAGTTAAACTAAGTAAGTAAGTATATCCTTTATTATACCAATTGCTAACCGCATTTTGGTTTACAAGAAAATCACATTTATGTGTTGGGCTAACCTAACATGTCATAAAAGTTTTGGTGTGCTATCTATCCTCGGCATTAAACGCATGCGTAAATCATCCGCAATATAAATGTTTTACGTGCCAGAGTGTCCGCTTGTGGTATTACCCTATTGTGGGCTCTTGGGCGCAGTAGGTAAGGGGTCTGTTTTAAACTGTAAATAACTTGTCTCAATAAGTGCACATTAAACTTTTATTGTTGCACAAACTGGCTACCACGCTAAAAATGTCTTTTTATTGAGATTCAGTGCACCACTTTGATCAGATGAATTCGTGTGATTCAGGATCATTTGCAGATCTGAATGTTCAAGGAGGCAGTGGTGAAAACCACACTTAGCCACTATGCCAGAAATAAATTTCATCGACTTTGTGTGCTGCAGCAAAGTGTTATTAACTGCAAGTTTAGCTCAGGCATTTTGTTAACCTTGGAGGATATATATTTCTGGATTATTACAAACAATTGTTTCATCCGCCAGAGTTTTCATTTATCGTCCAAGGTCCTCCTTGAGCCATCCAATGGAAATGCCTCTCTTACAATAATACAGAATGATTGATGGGTGTGCGGACAACTGGCGTGAATTTGAGAAGATAATAATCACTGAATTAAGGAAAATAACCTCACAGAGAAAACTTTGGAAGTAAAAGTAAGACAAAGTATAACCAATTTCATATGGTCAGCCATCTCGTCTACCATGGGACCTGCTCCCTAGAAGAAAAGCCAATAAACAAAGGTAAATTGCTGTCTTCTGCACTTACAAATCCTTACCATCAGAAAAGGTGTGACACATGACCTCTTCAGAACTTCTTCCAGGTCCATTTCGGCTGAAAGCGACAACCCTTAATCGATATTTGTGGAACTTGAGAAGGTCTTTGATAGTGTAGTGGTTTTCAACAACATTGACATCAGTCTCGCCTGGCTCCTCCTCAGAGTCCTCTGTGCTACTGTAGTACAATTTGTAGTGAGTTATCGGTTCCTGCTGAGATAAAAGTCCCTCCCAAGACAGATGGATGGATGTGGAAGACAGAGCCATTGCCTGCAGCCTCAGTTCTAGAAATGGACAATCAACAACGTATTCCTGATCATTATGTTTATAATTTTGATCTAAATTTTCAAAATTTTCCTGCTATTTAATATTGCAGGTTGCTGATTATCATTGTTATTATTATTATTATTATTATTATTATTATTATTAACGCCATCAATAATAATAATAATAATAATAATAATAATAATAATAATAATAATAATAATAATAATAATAATAATAATATTATTATCATCATCATCATCATCATCATCATTATTATTATTATTATTATTATTATTATTATTATTATTATTATTATTATTATTATTATTATTATAAACAGTCATCTGTGGTTGTACAATGGTGATTCTGGTTACACAGGTTTAGTGCTGCTCTGAAACCTCCTAATTAATTTAGATTTGAAAACCAATGATAAAAACAAACATTGCATGGATCACGATGTCATTTGGTCAGTTAAGGTCCTAGAAAACAAATGGCATTGTCACATATGGCAAGACAGTTTATGCAATAAGTGAAAATGTCCAATGTATTTATCAGATTCTTGAGTAAAATCCATAAAATTCCAATTTCTCACTATGCCATGAGTGACTACTCCCAGCTGTCTGCCAGTGTATGGACAGAAATGACGGTGACAGGTTTCATCCTTTTGGCTGAGGGTTAGGGTTAGTGCATAGTCAGCATCTACCTCCAGGCAAATGAAGCCCAATTTCTTAATGTTTATTTCCTATAGTGTTCTTGGTCTGAGAAAATACAAAAATTGTTGCAGCCTGGTTCCCTTCTAACTGCATCTCGTACTACAAGTACATGGGATAAACTATCTTCTTTGTCAACCAAAAAGGGCAATTCCGTCTGACGCCATCAAGACTAACTATTGAAAGCAATAACAAATAGCATAATGGGATTGGTTAAATCCAAAGTAACATATACAAGTATTATTAGAAGTACTAATGGATAAACAATTACTTCGATCTACCAAAATGGAGAAACAATTACTTCGATCTGCCAAACAAGTTAAATCCTAAATGAATACCTGTCGTATGCAATGTTTCCACGTGTAGTTCAGCTGTGTCTCGACTCGGTCCATGCACGTTGTATGCTTTGACTTGAATGGCATATTTTGTTGATGACTTAAGTCGTTGAATTGTTGCTTCGAGGAAAGTTGTGTTCAGTGTTCGTTCCCTAAAGGTATCAGGAAAAACATTCTGACAAGGATTGGCACAAATTAAGACTTGGTCCCAATTTCATCTATGGAGAAGCAGACCATGGAATAGATGACTTTAACCAGGAAAACATAAACAGGATGACTATAATCAACATATACTGAATAGGAACAGTTTTAAATCTGCAATATTTCTCGTTATGGGGAGCATAAGGTTAGAAACTATTTTTTTTTTTTACATAAGTATGCAAATACACCTACAGGTAAGATCAGATAAACGAAGCTCAGGATAATACCCATAATTTAATATGCTAAATCAAAATACAAATTTTCTAGCTAATTAAATAACTAAGTAAACTGTTACAAGGTTGCCAACCTTCTGGACCCCTCTTCCTTCCAGGAGACTATATAACCATGAGCTGAATTCTGTGCCTTTGAAAGTGGAGCCGACTGCCAGGCGACTGTTACGGAGGATGCTGCTATGATGACAAGTGACAGTCCCACAGGAGCAAATGGCACTCCGTTATTAACCAACGACGTTCCTAAGTGCAAAAACATTCCAGTATATTAATTAGTTCATACTAATTGCTCTTAATTGCTGAAAAAGAAACTGGAACTGGAAAGAATGGTGGAAACTATATTTGTACCAGCACTTCATGTAATTAAAACTACAGTCACTTTGCCTTCCTTAATTTTACCTTGCCATACCATCCTGAAAGCATTTCCTTAATGCATTATATTTCTTCATAATACCTTCTGATATCTCAATTTACCTCATCTTACCTTACTTTACAGTCTTAACCATACCTTATCTTATCAGGTACCTTAAATAACACTTTGAAGCATCCACCTAGCATTTACCTCCAGCCACCTACTTACCTATAATAGACTGTGCACTTATGCACACGTTCTGGCACAGGACTTTGAACAGAACAGTGCTACAACAGCCAGAACTGTACTGAAATGCCTGCATATGAGCTGCCTGGTGATCTGCTAGTCACTTTTAACTCTGCCACTGCAGTGCCAGTCCCAAGCCTGAATGAAGGAGGGCGACACTAACGATCCTTGTTATCACAGTGTCATTACACTGAAACTACCCTACTGCTAGTCACCTTACAAGTTTAGAGTAGTGCTTTAGAAATTTTGAGTCCACAATTACTACGACTATTAAGACCACGATTAGGCCTACAACAATCCAATGTTGTTCCATATCCATCAGTTCATTTTCAAACATTCATCCATTTGGCACAGGTCTTACAGCTCAGCTATACAGACATCATCGCCTTAAGTTTAGTCCGCAAAAACCTGGCCTTCCTCATGTTTCACGCTATGTCTTCATTTACTGCATCAAAGTTGATTTGCTCCACCATAAATAACAGTTCCATTAAGGTGTAACTGTATCAAAGAGAGCTTGAGTGCCTCTGAGTAGTTATCTAGGAAGGGTGCTATATAAATGCTTTCAGTGAATGAATGGCCTTCTTTGATGTTACAAACATAATACGATACATATTGTACAATCATAATATACCTTATATTAAATATTAATGCAATCCATGTTTGCTACATGTTTATTTTCCGGCACACTTATTAGCTAGAGCAAAGATAAACTGAACAATGATTAGCTGATCAAGTCAACAGCAGAATATCTGAAATGAAACTCTCAAACTACAGAAAGCCTTTCACGAAGAAGTGCTATTTACAGGTCAAGTTCATAGCCTAAGCGAAAGAAGTTACTTAGACTTCTTGGTTTTGTGTCAACAGAAGATTCAATTAAAATGGTTTTCGAGTTGGCAAAAGGCCAATATATATATCTCTCTCAATTTAAATCTCCAATGATGGGGATAAAATGTGGTTGCCTGCTGGGTTTGGCTAGAACAGAAGATCCTAATTAACACAAGCTAATTATTGTAGAAACGTTGTCAGACCAATTGCACTAAATTTGATTCCATTAGATTACTCTTCTCATTCTTACTTAGAAGTGCTACATTTGTTTTGCGCTTACTTGGAAGTGCTACATTTGTTTTGCGCTTACTTGGAAGTGCTACATTTGTTTTGCGCTTACTTGGAAGTGCTACATTTGTTTTGCGCTTACTTGGAAGTGCTACATTTGTTTTGCGCTTACTTGGAAGTGCTACATTTGTTTTGCGCTTACTTGGAAGTGCTACATTTGTTTTGCACTTACTGGTTTGACTGATGACCAGTCTTGCCGATGCCTGAATCATTCCAGCGTTGTTTGTCGCAGTGCACTGGTACATTCCTTCGTCAGACTCAACCAGACCTAGGATGCGTAGATTTCTTCCGTCAATGACCTGGAAATAGTCACTGGCGATGACCACGTCACCATTCTTCAGCCACTCCACTCTGGCTGGTGGACTGGCGTATACCTCGCACTCCAGTTCCACATCCGAGTTCACCAGCGCTGTGACCCCAGAAGGCTGTGTCAAGAACCGAGGTGGCACTAACAGAAAAAGCCCAATTGTTTTGAAAACTGAAATAGCTTTTATTGAGCACCAGTGAGAATATTTACATCAACAGCAAGATTTTTAAAGGATTGGCACTTAAGTTGGCTGTTTTCCACATGTCAATATTGACCTAATTCCTCAATTAACACTAAACTCCCTTCAATTTTTAAACCATCATATTTACATCTCTGCTTATCAGCTTTTGAAACCTGTTATTCCTTATACGAACACGACCACAAAAAAGTCTTTCAGTATTGCTCGCATAAACATCATTAATAATTCCGTTTTTAGCATTGAGGCACAAATGGCCGCAATCATTAGCCACAAACTGTTCATCACCTGAGTATGTCATGTGATTAGATTATCAAGTGACCGACACGTCTGTATTAGCCACGATGGCAGTGACAAGAAGGCTAATGGCGGACGGATGGACGACGAAGGAACGGCAGCCGACTGTGACAGATACACGTCTGACAGCGTCAGCCGATAAATCGACAAGAATGAAATATGGAAATTTAATGCAGGATATGTCGCCTGAATCGTAATGCTAAGGCTTTTTATGTTACGTCCATGATTCAAACCGCAGCATATCTAGCGAAACTGGCCACTTCTTATTTCAGGCAGCAATCGACGACGATGACATAATCCTTTTATATCACGCAAATCGAATGCAGAGAACAGCAGCTGAGACCTTTCTACGTAGAATCGAGGGTTCGATTTATAAGGCATCAACTGACAATTCGAAATATGAAAAGAGAATGCAAGAAACACAGACTGGGAGTGGGTGCTGTATCGATAATGTGGCAACTTTTGTGATAGATTGCCATGAAGAATGACTATCATACTAGGTAAGCATTCCTGTACTGACTCTTGCAAAAAATTGTGGATATTCAATTAAATGCGTTCATATCATCAGTGATTCCGTCCTAAAAAAAGAAGAACCGGAACGCCGGCTTCAGGCGCCATGTTAATCAAGAAATTTTTTACCGCTATGGCATTCCAGTCATCAAAAAAGAACTGAAATGCCATTCCGGTGCGTTCCCTGCATATCATGTCATTAAAAATTACTGAAATAAATAAAACAGAATTGGATAAACTAAAAGTTACTTACCCAATATTCTGATAGTTGACTGAGTCTCAACGGAGGCATTTGACACCAGAGCACGACACATGTACTGCCCACCGTCACCTTCACTTACATTGTCAATGCGCAGACTGCCCTGACCTTCAATTGACCAACGGCTCAACCGGTTCTCTCGCATCTCTCTGCAACCAGATTCTCCAGTGTCATTTGAAACAGAGAAACTGAAGATTTAGTTTGGTTAACCCTCTTCAAAGCATTTACATTAATCCAACTATAATGTCAGGCATGTTTAAAGATTGATCAAGAACCAATAAAGTCATGATTCCCTGCATGGGATCAACAACTCATTTCCTGCAATCTGGGTAAGCTGCTTTTGCATGCAAAACTATCACACTCAGTGGCTGAACCCGTGAACTCTCCCTGCAGGTCCTCTTACCATCAGCTGCTCATTTATTCTGTTTTATTCAATTTGAGCATCGCAATTCCATCCCTGCAGGATCCTGCCAAAGTTCAGTATCTGTCAGCTTCAGTCTGTCCTCAGCTGTACTGCCTTACAAGAGGACAATCTGCCACAGTTTTCACATGCATCAGCTGATATCAGGGAAATGCTCTGCTGACTTCTCCCCTATGAAGGACAGCATTGTTCACGATTCTCTTCCAACATGAGCCTCATTGGTTGGTGACCACACCAACATACATCAGGGACCTTTGTGTTCCCGTCTCGAATCAACCGCATTGGTGATCACTGCTCCTTGCGGAGAATGGAGAGATACAGGTACTGTGTTTCTAAACATTAATTCAAACCCATCATGCTCTCTCGTGTCTTGGACCTTCTTCTTCTTCTGGCTGTCTCGCATTGCAGTATGTACAGCTGCATCTGACTGTCTTAACATGCACTTGTTTTGATCTGTCAGATAGTAAGGTACTTACAAAGCACTACATTAAGTATCTTTTGCTACATACGTAAATACACATATTCATACATACATTGTACATACATGTAGTGCATGCTGTGGTATGTGTACATGGTATTTGCCATCCACATCATCGATCCTTTTAATAGCATGCATCATTACATCAATTAGGAGACAAAATAGATGGCAGTCTCCATTCAAAAGTATAACCAAACGACTACAGGCAGCCCTATGCAACTCCACATTATTCATATGAGTCATGATGATGACAATGATGATGATGATAATGATCACCATCATCATCATTAAATATACTAAAAAACGGATATTAAAACGAATACGCAAAAGTAACTACAACCCTTCATCTTATACTTCGAGTTTTAAATACTGGAATATTTCTGCTTGAACCGAAAAGCAGCTTAAATGGCAAAAGTTATGAATGACGCTAATAAAAGCAATGAAATCCAATTCCACTGATGGTCAGAGGACGATGATTTCCGTAGAAATGAAGGCAATAAAGGGCTACAGGTCTTCTGCAGACAACACACAAGACATCGTAGGTGTGGCTTACGTGACGACAAGCGGCAAGCCATCCTTGAGCCACTCGATGCGGCTAATTCCACCGTTTCCGTCTCTTCCGCTTGCAGCACAGAACAGCGCAATGGTTTCTCCCTCCACCACATCCACCTCCGTCGGTGGCACAGCCAGAAACTCCGGAGGACTCACCTGATCCGAGGCTTTGACTAAAAGATTCAACAAGAAATCACTCGTCAGCCACAAACAGAAAAACACCAATTAACATAAATTTATAACTTAACAACCTAGCACTTCTTCCATAGTAATGCTACTATTGGTATCATTTCCATAGTACTACTACTATTGCAATCATCATTCCACATCATTTCCACAGTAATGCTAATGTTGTAATGATAATCTCCATAGTAATGCTACTATTGTGGTCATCATTTCCATAGTAATGCTACTGTTGTAATCATCATTGCTATTATCATTTCCATAGTATTCTACTATTGTTATCATCATTAAATCTGATACCTAATTATCACTGATATCGTTATTATAAACATAAGTGCATATTCTTATTACATTTATTCAGTATAGACAGATTTTAGCAATTCAACTACCTCTTGCCCTCAGAAAAGCCTGCTAACGATCATACATATTGTCAATTTTCAATATCTGACCTGAACATTGCGTCTGTTTTCAAGACCCTACCTACACCTGCAGCATCAGACTGACACGGTGCCATATGCAGACGACTGACACATAATTGCATATGTGAGAGCTACTATGAAATCGTGAAATAGATGATACATTTGGATGGTATTTAGAGTTGGCAGGGAATCCATCTATGGCATTTGATAATGTCCTTGCCCTTGTGCCCTTCCTCCTCTAACCTTGCATTCATCTTGTCTCCCTCCCAATTCCTTTCCCTCTTTCTCTCCATCCATCCGTTCATCAGCATGCCTGGTTTCTTTCCCTGTCCTTCTGTTTGTCTGTCTGTCTGCCTGTCTGTTCGTCTGTCTGCCTGTCTTTCTTTTTGGATGGCTGGAAGCATTAATATGCAGTGTCTGATCGATTGGCTTGCACTGCACCTCTCACTCAATTACCTCATGCAAATGGCATCTCGACTGAGCAGCGGCGGAGTCCCCCAGGGTGCTCTGTGCTCCTGTGCTCACCCCGCTTTCTTCACTCAACACAAATTATCACTAAGTAACAACTTCCTGAGTGCAGGGTAAGTGTGCCAGATGGGGTGAGGGTTAGGGTTAAGGGTAGCGCCTGGTTTTACCATTTCCATCCATATGTCACATAAGGATATCCGGCATATACCTCATATGAAGCGCCTTTTTCAGTCACATTTATACACTACATTAAGCTATGCTAAACAAGTTTCATTTTCAAACGCTAAGATGTCTGTTACATACATTACATGAATCTTGCTTTATACCTATTCATGGTAGGGTAAGGCAATTTTTTCGACTTAGGCTGATGGTTCTTATTTAGAAAATGCTAACATTTGTAAAGCTAGCTAGATCATAAGTACAGTCCCTTGAACTGATTGTAGTCCCTTTTCTGTTCCCTGTTGTGGTGTGTCAACTGGTTTTCATATTAAACGAATATATAATAATATAATCTATGTTTTTCTTTACACCCAGTGCCAAGGAAAGAATGTAATCTCAGCATCATCCAAGTATGAAATGTAATTTCAGTGTCATTTCTCAATTCCATGAGTTTACAAATTCATGTTTAATGTTACTAAGTTTCACATAAATGGCTGCAGTTCATTAACAAATTCACAGCATCTGAACCTTTCAGCCGATGCTTTCTGTTGCTGAGTTATGAAGCCATGCTGTTACTTGAGCTCACAATAACTGGTTGTATGAAAACTCCCACTTGAATAACTACCCAGATTGTGGAAATATTTACATATATATATACTGGTTTGCCATCAATTAATGCATCTCACACTATGCAGACAAAAGCATCATTTTGTAACATGCCACTTACAGTTACAGTCTTACACCTATGGTGATCATCTGAACACAATGCTTGTCAATCAGCAACAGCCAAAGCTAACCAGAGCATCTCAAAGCCATCAGCTGCACACTCCCGTGTTGATTTTACCAATGCCTACACTGTGGTCTCATAGCAACAGTTTAGAAGTCATCACAGTAGACTAATCAGCCTCATTTCAGCCACTTATGCAACAGGCAATTCTTGGTAGTCCTTGAGGATTCTGTCTCTTGTTTTGCATTTACTGCACCATCAACGGAAACCCATGTAAATTATAATACTATAGACTACAGATGTAGAAAACATTCTGCTAGAAAATCTGGCCACTCAGCTTATGCTTAGACTAAGGATAAGTCATTTTAACTTACTCGTTATGTCATCTCGAGCAAGAAAAGCCTGCCACTCCAGTAAGCCATTAATAAGAAGCTAATATCTTGTCCAATTACTGCTGTCACTTGCAGTAATTCACATACGGTCTGTCAAAGGCTCTCCAGAGACATTTCAAACACCTTGCTTGACAACCACTACATCACAAGCTCTGCCGACAATTTTTACCTCCTCTACTCCATGTAGGTACACACCAAGGACACCATTTACTACCAAACAGAATTTAAGAGCTTCTCTCACAAGTGTAACATGTTCAGCCTATCATGACAGCACTGTGTTGTCTAGACAAAACAAGCAATATACACAGAATAATATATATATACACAATATATACAGAATGTGGCAAAAATTCTCACAATAACGAATAAAGTCTGAAAAGTTCACATGACCAAAAAAAGTCATAACCCAACAAAATACAAACATCAAACAAACAATTATACGTTATTGTTAAGGCAAACCAAAATAACTGCAGCATTCAAAGCAAAATCAAGTTCATTCAATCATTCATTCACTGAAATAGCACCAACAAATGGCTTCTATAGTACCAACATAAAATTGTTTATTAATTAAACCATTTTTATTTCTCTTTCATTCATTTACTGATTCATTCATTCATTGTTCACTCATACATATTAAAAGCTAATCTGTGTTAATGTTAAACCAGATTTCAGTTACAGTATGTTGTAATCACATTTCTCCGAAATTGCCAGCATCACAAATTTAAACTAGGGCTGGGCATTTAACGCGTTATTAACACGATTAACGCGTTAATTAATTAACGCGATTAAATTTTTAACCCAGTTAACGCGATTGTCACTGCGCCCAATTATTTCTAGAAATGCGCTAAAACAATTCTTGATAAAACCGCTCCGTTTAAACTTTAAACTTAAAAGTAAACACTAAAAAGTAAAAATAAGAAGTAAAAGCATTGTGTGCTTTTTGTTTCTTGACTGCAATCATTGATATAGCGCATATTCAATGTAATTACTCCGAGTCGGTACAGTAGTTGTACTTGTTATCTATAGTGACATGCGTTAAAAATTAATCGCGGCGTTAAAAATTTTAATCATGCGATTAATTTCAATTAAAATTTTTAATCGTTGCCCACCCCTAATTTAAACACATCTGAGCACACACTACATATTCACAGTTTTAAACAGAATGCCATGTTTTCAGGCACCACAAAGAGCATCTCATGCATGTCTTTAGTCACTATTAGCAATATACTATAAAGCCTCTCATTCAATTCTTTGGCTTTATATATAAATTGTTGTTTGTTTGTTTGAATGTATTAATCTTGCCATGTACAGTGCTGTGCGTTTGTCAATGCTTCTCAATAAAGAATATACTTACTTACTTACTTAGTGCTGTAAGCAAGACAAAACTTCCAAGACCAAGACAAAGACCACATAGCTTAAGACCAAGACCACAGTGCTGAAGACCAAGAGGTCAGCTTCAAGACCAAGACCAAAACTAAGACAAAACCAAGACCATAAACATCATGGGAATTGCAAAAATGTGTTATGCTTACTTTATGGTAATGCAAAGTTATTTTTGAATCACTAAATGCCAGTGGTTAATATAAGACTCAGCTGAAGCACACACCAGTCAATCACATCATTCAATTCAGAATTTTGCACTTTTTATAAATACTAATCGCACAAGGTTCTGTCCGTGAGTCCTGATGTCCTTAACCATATGACCTCATGGCTCGTGTAGTACAAAAACCTCAGTCAAACGCTTTTCAGACAGAACTATGAAAAATTACAGATTTTTCGGTGGCAGGGCTTGTAGTACCATCGGCTAATTGCCTATATCGTATAATTGAATTGCCTGCCTAAACAAATCAGAGAAAACAATCACCAGTGTTTAAAAATAAATTGTAAAAAATGAGTGAAACAACAGAACAAGTAATACAACAGGTGTCTCTACAAGAAGCTGACGAGTTCCGTTTGTTGGGCATTTATCAACTTCAGCTCACTGGACTTTTTATACTGTAGGGATTTTATGACCGTCCCTCACTCCAGTTCCTCATCGTATCAACTTCCTCTTTCTGCCATAAACAAGCAGAGCAGATAGACACTGCATATGTCTGCATTTAATATGCATTATTGCATTGTTTCAACCTACTAAAGGTATTTTCACCTTTTTTGCAGTCATTGTTATCAACACCACCACCAGCCACTGCAATAGCAGCACTGATTGATCTACCGACCATCTGCAGATCAGAAACACTGTATGTGTTGTTGTCATCTAAAAAACACAAGCCATGTTCACTTGGATCATTACTCACTCAACCACAAGAAAAAGTAACATTCTCACTTGATACAAGATCACAGGACGACTGCATTAACATTATTTTTGAGCTGTATTATATTACAACCATCTTCTTTCCTCCCTGGGGTTTGCTAGTGATCGTTATATATGAGGCCAAGTTGCAGGCATTAGGCATCTGCTTAGAGTTGAGAAAATGCTTTTCTCTCGGATTTCAACCGAAAGCCTTGGGTGTAATTCAGGAAAACCCAACTATTCTGGCTTGGTAATGGTCACCAGCTCCAGAAGATAGATCTGCACAAGTTGCAGCTTCTTTTCCCAAATGACTTCCTCTCTATGTCTGTGAGTGATGTGGTTGTGACCCTGGATCAGGTTATAACCTTATCTGAGCATGTGAAGCATTTGAAACATGCTTTCATTATCTGCTTCCGATCTGCAATCTATGCCACTTGCTGCTACCCTGATACTTGCAGTCATATGCACTTGTGTCAACTCTCGTAATGCTGTTTATGTTGGCCTCACTCTTTTTCACAAAAACCAACTGTAATTTTTTTATGCTGTGGCTTATTAATTGGTGGGATTAAAAAATTTGGACATACCAGTATATCTAATTACATGTAGGACAAATTGTGTTGATTCCCAGCCAGAAAATGTGTAGAGTATATGATCCACAAGGCCAAGCATAACTGCCTGGTTCACTTTGCTCCATCCTATCTTAGGAAAGTAATTATCTCCATGTCACCTATGCTTGCAACAGATCTCTTCACTCTGTAGCATATGGTGAACTGACTGTTTCCCATCCCCTACTTTCACAAAGTTGTCATCTTACACAGTCACGTCAGAAGCACTTCTGAAGAGCTTTCTTGAAGAGGCATTTTGTAAGTGTGCGTGCGCGTGTGTGCGCATGCATGTGTGTGTGTGTGAGCGTGTGTATGTGTTTTACAATCATTAAACCCTCATCAACTGTAAGAAAACATTTATGTTTCTAACATAGTTATTGTAGCTAAGCTGACCTAGGATAATCCTCCTCACAATATCCCCATAGGATAATCCACCCACAGTGTAATTACCCCATAAGATAACAATGTAATTACCCCATAGGATAATCCTCCCAACAATGTAATTACCCAAACCCTCTGATAGTTCCTGAAAAGTTTAGGCTGACCTGATAGGACCTGAAAAGGTATCACCCAGATGTTGCCATATTTACATACTGTCTAAGACACAGAATCAGTTCAACAGCTACACTAGAGGTTGTACTACCTCGACACCATGGCATTGGTTCCCAGAAAGTTGCTAACAAAGCTCGAGGGTACGTACCATACGTATTCTATTTTTTGAAAGGTACGTACGTTTTTAACGTACCCTATTTTAGGGTACGTAAACAATACAAAAATACGTTAACCATGTCATTGCTCATTATAAGAATGTTCAATTTAATTTAAGCAAACAATAACAAAATAAAATTTTTGTGTATGATACGTACCATACGCGTATTCTATTTTTTGAAAGGTACGTACGTATTTTAACATATTCTATTTTAGGGTACGCGTACCCTCGAGCTCTGGTTGCTAAATATGCCACTATATCAGTGACTTGAAGAGAACTATGGCACACTGTTCAAAACTTCTAAGCAGTTAAGAAGAAAAATCAGAAGTATCGCCTCTTTCTCAACGTATTGCAATAGTTCAATCAATTCAGCAATTCAGCAATGTTTCAGTATAGATGCTAAATAAATAGTGCTAACTAAACTCAGTATAAATTTTTAACTGTACAATAAATGTAGAGAGTGCTATAAGTAAATTATGTATGCATGTACCAGGTACCAAGACATTTACCACAGTGCATTTTAAATACCTCATAAAAGTGCTGCCTGTGCCAGCCCAAACAGTGTTAAATCAGGCTAAACTGTAGGGATAAGGTCGGACTATGTTTGGCGAGTTATCTCGGGGCAAACGCTGTAGGCTAGTTAGCGATCGGCGAGTATATTCGGGGCAAACGGGTAAGAGGTTAAAGTCATAAGAACAAAAACGTAATCAAAAAGCAAACAGCGCTCAGATAACCAGAAGAGACACCACTGGGAAGCTACCACAGACAGGCAGAGCCCAGTATTGAGGCCTTTTTATAAACAAACAACGCAATAAGATATAACAACTGTAAGTGTGTGTATTTTCCACAGAACAAGAGGATGACATGTAACGTATGTCCTTGAGACCCTACGAAATTCACATAATTAAATGCTGTAGATATAGGCTACACTCTTATATATACATGTACAATTAAGGTGTATGGCTGCATTAGTTGTCAAGACATTGTATTGTAGGAGGTTAATTATTTAATTAATTAATCGAACCACTGTCACAACAAGCACTATAATGGATAATAATATTTAGCTAGGATTCTGGGTTAATTGAGATGCTGGGCTAATGTTGGTGGGCTGCAATTGGCCGAATTGAAAAAATAACAGTTGAGAAATGTTGTCTGCTTATTGAACTGAGGGTTGCCGCCTTCATGCTGGACTGCATGGATATAAACATCAGTTGTGTGGGTGACCATCATAGGCTTCGGTAGTCTCACGAGGCAGTTTTGTCGTACAAACTCCTGACTGCTCAAGAGATTTTGGTAATTTGTTTGAGGGACAATCATCAGCCAGTGAAGAATTATTAGGGAGGTTTCGGAACACACAATTCGTTGAGTTAGAGATACGAAAACTGTGAACTCTGAGCACTAAACGTTTGCGATTGACTGGATTGTTGTTCAATGCCAGGAGTGAAAATGCATGTACGATTCATACCTCTTTACACAGAACATTTGCATGTTATACCAACTATAATAATTGTCTTGGTGATTGGTTTGCCGTGAATCATCACTGGGTTCTAGCTTGGAGTAAGCTAGAAATCGTCAGACATTACAAGAAGAAAACTTCTAACAGAATGACTTGAGCAACAAGCTGGCCAAGATGGAAGTCAGCGACACTCCACAGTGACTGTCAGAGACGATCATTGATTCATTTTCATTTTAAAGAGTTGCTTCAAAGAGTTGTTGGGGACGTTAACTCAAGATCTATAATAAAACGTAATTTTAATACATATAAAGATGCTGGTTCTAGTTAAGGCTATTGGTCGATATAATAATGAACTTCTGATCTTGTAAAAGCATGTTAATATATCTATGACAATTATAATATAGCTGAACTCTTAGGACATTTATTGAACTTATTAGTATCACATGAAATTCAAGATTGAGTTCATTGATCTCTTATTTATGACAGGCTTACGGCAAAATCACGGGTCTAGAGTGAAGGCCCATTACATGAAACTATTTTACAAAATAAATACAAGCAAATATTTTACTCAATCACAACAAGTCTTCACACGTCTTTGCTGATCCCATTTTTAATTTACACTTGGGATACTGTATCTTGAGATGTATTTGATAAATTGCAGCATTTGGCTGAAAGTCTGTTTAACTACTCACAGCCAGGTGAAAAACTAATCTGGTTTGCCATGGTGAAAGCAGTCTTTATCAGAAACCCACTCGCCAACTGGATTCATATTTCAAAAAAATTATGCACATAATACCTTAGTTCTGCAGCATGTAACACAGTTTCCAAAATACATGCTGTCTGGCACAAAGCCATAGGACCACATCATTCTGTCTGTACCAAACATTCAGTCAACCATCCATCTCTGAACCCACAAAATCATTTTCATAATAATAATAATAATAATCTTTTCTTTATTAAGCGCCTGACAAACGCACTGCGCTGTACATTTACAAGTTATGCAATTTAAATCTTAACTACTAACAGAACAGACAGCCTGCAATACAACGGCGCTAATAGCAGCCTACAAAGCATATCCGCCCTACGGGGCTCGAACTCGGTACCTCTCGTTCTCTACGCCAGATGTTATCCAAAGCGCTATCAGTTTTACTTTTTGACCTGGCTACAAACAGCTCACAATTATTTAAAGTGTTAAATTCTGATAAATTTATCTTGACGTATAATGAAGAATAGTTACCGTTTTCTGTGATCTGAGCGCTGTGGCTGAATCGTTCTCCTCCTTGGTTTACCGCTCGACACTGGTAGCGCCCGAAATCAGACGACCGCAAATTGCGTAACTCAAGTGCGTTGTTTGAATGTATGAAATGGTTGGTGCTGGATGCGTTAAGTGCCCGGTTGTCTTTGTACCAGTAGACTGTCGGATGTGGAAGAGCATCCAGCTCACAGAAGATGATGACCGTATCTCCCAAATGAACAGACTGGCTCCTTGGCTCTTGAACAAAGCCATTTATATCTGGATTTTTATAAAATAACATATAAATATTATTATTATTGTTATTGCTTTTGTTGTTGTATATCTTCATCATCATCATCATCATCATCGTCATCATCATAATCATCAGCATCATAATCATCATAATTATTATTATTACTAGTTGCATTATTATTAGCATTAATCATCCTTGTAAGTTCCTGACACCAGCCATCTGGAGGCGATGGGTACGAATAAATGATCTCCATTGTCTTCAGTCATTTCCATGTCCATAGCTTCTCTCAGTGTTAGTCCAAATTTTGCTAGGTCCTTATTTATGTTGTCTATCCGGTGAGCCTTGGTCTGCCACTGCTTCTCTTTCCTTTGAGTTTTGCATGTATCCATGCATCGCATTGTGTGGAATTCAGTCAGCGTTAATATTTTATTATTAATATCTCTCAGTGCTTTTTTTCAGCCGGAACGGTCCGGAACGCCGTTCCGGGACCTTTTTCAGCTATTACAAAATAATTTAGCTAATTACAATTTTTAATTAACATTTTTGTAAATTATTTGGATATCTTTATTTAATCTAAGTGCTTTCAGTATTTAGTGATATGGATATTATATGAAATAGAAATATTACCATAAAATATGCCACTAATAACTGTTCTGAATTTGTTGAGTTCCGGAACCTTTTTTTCTAGAAAAAAAGCACTGATATCTCTAACACTATTAACAGATGGCAGAAACATTTCTTGCTGCTCCACTGTTGCACACACTACATGAAGGGAGAACAATATTAGCAGAAGACCCAGAGCTCTGTTGCAATCAAACTTTAACAACTACATGCAAGATCAATAGAGATATGCTCAAAGGAAGCAGAAAAGGTATAATCATTTCCCTGTATTTGGTTAGCAGTATTTCTGTCTATGTGTATCTCATCAAATTATAGAAATTCTGTAATAATTAACAAACAATGTGTAAACATATACCTCATGTACTTGCCAAGAACAATTCACCTGGAATAGAGAGTGTTATACACAGAGGAAATGCTAACTAAAAGATACAGGGCCATTCCGTTCACTAATTCACCTATACATCCATTCATCTACAGGTATGTAAATAGCTGAGTTTAATACATACAATAGTAGAGCTTTATTTAGTAGGACCAACAATAAAAACCTTGAGATGTTAATCATTTGGAGTTAACTGAAGAATTTCAAAGCACAATTATCCATTATCTCAGCTAACGGTCCACATACCCTACAGACTCCTCAGGAAATTCCCCCAAAATTCCCCATAAATTTACACTGACACACGTTTTATCAGGATCATATGGACTCCACATGAACTGCACTTCAATCCAATAGCCTAATTCAGTAATACATAAACTCAACAACCCTTATCTGTATCTCCCTCTCCAAGGGGTTAACAACCCCTTGGACCACAATCCATCTGAGCACACAATGCCGAACTTAGGTGAAATGTTTCTGACTCCAGAGCTCCACGGAAACCAATGCCACTGACAACCTCTAATTGAAAAGCCTCAAAGAAACAGTTCCGCATCTAATGCACTTCAGTTATCTAGAACTCTGGTAATGCTTCATAATTGCTTCTCTATGACCTTGCAATTGGAACAGCTCACCGGAATGTAACAGTCTATAACTTAATGCCAGGTGTTCTGGAGGAATTCTGGTGACCCTGGTCAGCATGAATAGTTTGTCAGCTCCTGATAAAAACGTTAATGGCCTCTTCAGCACTAAAATAGACGTTTACCGCCTTTGCAATTTGAACTGGGCAACTGTTACTGGCAATATCTAAATTGTACTCAAGGCTTCTGGGCAAATCAGATACCAAAACCGTTGAGCATGTTGCTATCACAGACCTTGTAACTCACACTCTCGACTTGTGCTCTCCAACTGGACTCTTTTTAGACACAGTAGCAAACGAGAAAGTTCTTACAGTGGCAGACAATATAATTATGTACTGCTGACAGATCCTAAATCTACTGAGTTCAAGTAAAGAAAGTAAAACCTGAAAACTTTCGTTGCTGATAATAATTCATGGGACTGAACTCCCAGGGATTGCCATTACATGGGTCAAAACTGGGTCTCCAGTTCTAATCCTAGACCAATTTCTAATCACTCCTTGTAGACCGTTTTCTGATAGTTGAACCCCCATGGCGAATCCACTCCTGCGCCTAACTGCATTGAGAACACTCGGTTTTTTGTAGAATAAAGAAACCACTTCACAGCAATAACAAATGCAGTGTCAAGTGCATGAGCTGTGATAATAATATTAGAAAAAATGTCAATGAAATTAAAATATAACAGCACAAATATACAGTCATTGGATGGCATAAGAGGCATTCAGTGAGCGAGGATAGTGAGGACTGTGAAACACCAATGTTCCAATCATCATTACTTTATATTAGACTCAAACTCCAGACACAGGGACCAAATTCCAATCAGGCGCGGATTTAGAGGGGGGCGGAGCCGGCGTACGCCCCCTAAACCTGCAGCAAATGTTCTCAAACTAAACTGACCTAAAACTAATATAACTGCAATTTGGGAATAGGATGTTTGAAGTAGCTGGACCGGCAGAATGGAGCTCTCTTACCGGAGCTCCTGTCGTATTATGTATCCAAATATTACCACAATAATTCACATTTTGCTGCTCACTTCTGTCACGGCTTGCAGTGTTGAACGAGCAAATTCTAGTCTGCGATTTGTGAAGTCGTGTTTCCGAAGTACAATGAACGAGGACAGATTTAAT